>PVIR01007452.1:0-60865 GCA_004026965.1 Petromus typicus | reverse complement strand
TGCACCCTACAGTGGAGCTATACCTCCAGTCCCATCGTGGGGAGGCTTTTAAAATTTTGTTTAGTTTTATTTCTTAGTGTTATGGATTAAATATAAGGACCAAAAGACTTAGTAAAATATACATTAGCCTGGGCACAGTGTTACACACCCACAGTCCCAGCTATTTGGAAGGTTAAGGCCAGAGGGTAGCTCAGCCCAGGACATTGGATCCACTCTAAGAAACATAATGAGACCTTGTCAAAAATTTTTTTAAAAAAATTTTACTCATTTTATATACAGTGGATCCAGTATATCAGAGTGATAAAAGCCTAGTTTGGAGATTACACAGCCCTGATTCTATTTCTCATTGGCTGTGTTTTCAGGAAATATCTTAAATTCTTTAATTAATATTTTTGTTCTACGAAGTGAGCTTGATAATGGAACTTTTATATATGTCTGCTGTGAAAATCAGATTTATCTGCTGAAATTATGAACACGAGATACTCAGGACAGTACGTGGCTCACTAGGAATGCTTAACAGACACTCGGTATTAGTAACAATGTTGACATTATTAATGAATAATCTGACTTCAAGAACAATGGAGTACTTCCCTCTTTTAAGGTAGAGACAAAAGACAGCACTGCAAATAATCATAAAAGAAAGATGTATATGGGAGATACATGCACCAAATTTTCTTTTATATTGTTTGTTTGCTTGCAAGACATCTTTTCCCTTTTCTTTAAGTCAAGGCATCTGATTTTTACTCCAAGGAATGCTCTCCTCTGTCATCCAGGCTCACTGTATTATGCAAATATCCAATTTAGGCCCAGGACTCCTCACCTCATCCCCAGTGGTCAAGAAAGGGTGTTAAACTGAAAGATTTCTCTCTCTCTCTCTTCTTTATTGGAACATTTTGTAACTACATTATGATCACATTCAACTTTGAGATTTTGTACCTATACGTGAAATATCTTGACTCTCATTTTTACCCATTTTCCTGTCCTTCCTACAACTTCCACCCCTTATATGTGTAACCTTTGTTTCTTTTTCTTTTAACTATCAAATTTTTTCTTTCCTTTCTTTACTCTCCCCTTCCCACCCTTTCCCTTTCCCTTTTGTACATTTTCTTCCTATTTAACATTACCTATCACACCTTTTGGCACTCACTGACTCCTTCAGTTTTTCATACTAGAGAAAATATCTGGTATTTACATGTCTGTGTCCTATTTATTTCACTTATGAGTATGTCTTCATGCTGCATCCATTTGAGTCTAAGTCACCGCATCTTCAACAAAGGAGTCAAACGTCCTCAATGGAGGAAAAATAGTCTCTTTAACAAATGGTGCTGGGAAAACTGGGGTTTAACTTGTCAAAGACTAAAGCTAGATTTATGTCTTTCTCCATGTGCCAAGCTAAAATCAAAGTGGATTAGAGACCTAAATATTAAAAGAGAAACATGAAACCTGCTGGAAAATAGGTTAAGTAGAACTCTTGAAGACACTGACATAAGGAAAGACTTTATGAACAAATCTCTCTGTCTCTGTCTTTCTGTCTCTCTGTCCCTCTGTCTCTCTCTGTCTCTGTCTCCCTGTCTCTGTCTCTGTTTCTGTCTGTCTCTCTCTCTCTCTCCATACAGAAATACTATAGGTCTATAATCTCCAGAATTCACCAATTCAGCTCTTAAGAAGAATATAGTAAGGTGGAAGCAATTGAGGAGAATTGTTGCAATGGCATGCCAACAGAAAGTCTGTATTTCTGTTCCTGAGATGCCAGGTCTGTGTGGGATTCTGTGCTTCCAGATAGCTATGAGTTCAATCTTCCTTTCAGTGCTCTGAATGACTCAGAGTCCTGCCAGAGTTGAGTTCTATTGCTTCCACTCAAAGAACACCAAAAGATAGGAAATGGAATAAAAGCAGAAGTGAAGAGACAAGTCCTATGTTTAGAAGGCAGGTAGCCTCAGTATAGTATGACAAGGGAGGGTTTGAAAAGAAGATAACATATCAAACAGGTGTCCAGCAAGGTGGGTCAGCCATTGTAAACCTTCATTTCTTTTTCTGTTCTTGCTACCAAAGAACTTCCATTGCTCTCCTCTTTGTATGATAGATTTTTGCTCACTTAATTCATGAAATGACTTGACTCATGAAGCTTCTGCTTAATATCTTTGCTCTATGTTATGCTTCAGTATTTTCTACTCTAATATCCATACAGTGCCTCAGATCTTAAGTTTAAATTCCACAGAAGTATTTGAATAGCCACTCAATTTTCATTCAGTACTCAACACTTGTTAGGCAAAGTTCTTCTGTCAGATTGTTTTAGAAGTCAATGCTCACACTGTAGATGTCTTGCTAGATGCTTTGCCCAGGAGAAGGGATCCTATGTCTTACAGCATGGTGAGTCCATGTACAGAACCTTGAAAACTTTGGACATAGTAAAAATGCTGTGTTCATGTCAGGCTCCTGGATTAGTCATATTAATTTGCTGTATGGGCAACAAGAAGCAACTGAAGTATTTCAGTGAAAGCTGACCACTGGAACACTGTTTAGAAACATCAAGCAGTATTTCTGTCGTGGAAAGGATTCTGGTACAGGAGGAAGAGAAGACAGTGTGGAGATTATTATAATAGTACCTTAGTTACTTTCTTTTTGCTGGGGCAGAATACCTGCCATCCATGAGCTAAAGGAGAAGAGGCTTATTGTGGCTCGCAGTGCACAGAGGTTTCAGGCCTAGTTGATTTGCTCCAAGTAGGCAGCACAGCAGAGAAGAAAAAGCACATGGTGTGGCAGACAGGGAGCAAGCTTCACCTCCTACCTTCACATTTAGCTCAGGGAGATAGAGTCTTCCAGGCTATGCCCCAAGTGAGCCACCTCTTCAAAACCGGGGTTCACCTCCCAACATCACATTTAGCTATAAATTCACCAGCAGACAAATCCAGTGATAAATGCCACACCCTCATGAGCCAATCACTCCAAAAGGCTTTAGTTGATGTGGCTTTAGAAGGACATCTGGATAGAAGCCGTAACATTCTGCTCTGGTCCCCAAGACTCATGCCCTTCCCTTTACACAAAGTGCATTTAGTGCATCTTCTCTGAGATTTAAGGCCAACTCCTAAGTATGATCCCTTGTAAAAATGAAAAGAAAGTTAACTACATGAAAAGGCAGAGAGTAAACATTTCTAGTCCAAAAGGGACTAGAGAAATGGGATAGGAAGGAATGGGACTAAATCAAGAACTAAGTCCTGCAGGACAAACATTAAATGCCATAGTTCTAGTAAATAGGGCAGGCAGTCTGTGGCAAGATATGAATGCCAAAGGCCTGGGGTAGTGTTATGCCCAAATCTTGCTTCCCCAAGAAGACCACCAATCATGTATGTAAAAAACAAGAGCACTTTATTAGCGCAGCACGCTGTGGGTTTACCAATACTAGATGGGAGACCCCGAAGAGCAGTCTCCAGCAGTTTTAAAGATGCTTGGGTTACATATGGGAGGGGTAGCTCACTGTTTGCAGCAATTGGCTAGCAATTTGAACCAGCAGATTTTTCAGCTGTTTATTGGCAGACGAGGGACAGGAAGCGTACTCTATTTTGCACAGCCAACAACACACAAGGAGTTTGTAGAGTACTTTATGAGTACACAAGAAGCTTACAGAGCCCCTTATCAGCACACAAGGAGCTTACAGAGCACCTTATCAGTACACAAGGAGTGTGCAGGATACATAGTGGACCCAGCACACAAAGAGCTTACAGAGTGCACTGAGGTTAAACTCTGCTGGAACAGTCTGCTAGTTTGCAGTTACTTAACAAGATACAGAGTTCATTTACAATTCAGATATGAGATGGAGGCTAAGGAAAAGGAGTTTCTTTGGTTCCTTCAGGTAGCTCCACCCCATGGCACTGCCGGTGGTAGCTTTCATTGGCTCTCTTGCGGGATATCTTTGCTTACTCCTCACAGCTTTCCTCAAATGTTCCACATTCCTGGCTTTTCTAAGATCTTGGGGTCTCCACTGCACTTTTGCCTTCATACACTGCTCTCTCAATGACACACTACCTAACTTCTTGGGCCTTCTGAAATCTAGGTGGATGCCTCTTTGCCCCACAATTCTTTCACTCTGTATGTTTCTAAAACCAGCGCCAAATGGATGCTTCCAAGGTCTAGTGTAGTAGCTGAGACCTTTGCCTCCTGCTGGTGTTTACAGAGCCTCAGAGGACCTGAGGGGCTGAGCAGACTGAATTAAATCCTGGGGAAGTCAATTCCCACTCTTGGTGTGCTTCTGTTCTGGAGCAAAATTCTCAAAGCAAAGTATTTTACTTGTGCAATTTTGAGCCTGCAAAGGATGGAGCTTTGCTAGTTAGTTCCTCGAGGCATTTTTCCTATTTTCATCTTCCAAAGTACTTAGCTAATCTTAATGCTAATCATTTTAGCAACCAAGTTCTCTTCCTTCATCTTTTCAGGCTAAACTTTATAGGACTTTGCTTTCTGGTCAAACTCAAACATTTTCAAATCATTTTGCTGATCCATTTACTCTTGCTCTGAAATTTAAAGCTGGCTAAAGGCCCCAAGAGTACCCAAACTATAGCCTGAATGTTTGCCTCCCTTGAAATTTGCTCCACTAGATTAATTTGTCTGCTTCCTTCATCTCAGTCTCCAGCAAGATCTCGACAAGAACAAAATGCGACAAATTTTCTGCCAATGCATGTGTAACACATATCACCTGGCACCAAACTGACTCAGTGTCTGTCCTTTTCGTAACTTGTACTCTAAACAAGCAAGCAATGAACTATGTTCAGAGACTGATGAGGACCACACAGGAAATTTGACATGGGACAGTGGCTTCTGGACTGGTGTTGGGTGGGAGTGAGTGAGAGGAACCAACTGTGTGGAGAACCAAGGGAAATTGGTGGAGAAGGCAATCACAAAGACCCTAAGGAAAGAATGAAGATGAGTTCTTTGAAAAGCAGAAGGGCACATCCAGGGAACCAAGCCTAACAGTGATGGGAAAATGAGAACCTGAGTTATAAGGGGCAGGTTACTCCAGGAAGTAAATGGGGACAGTTCGTGTATCATTTTGCTTTATGAAGCTTGGTGTGTCACTGAGACTTTGTGTGGAGACAGCCAATTGCCACTAGAAATTCAGCCAAGAGCAAAACAGCAATGTGTGTTTAAAAGCAGTGTTTTCTCAAAATTAGTCACTTGAAATTCTGGATGTCAGGCAGTCAAAGCAAGACTAGAGGGAGAAAGAAATAAGGGCTGACGAGAACAACCTAGAAGACATTTATGGAAAATAGAGAGGATAAAATCACAGAGCTAATAAAGCTGAGAAATATCAGCTAAGTGCTACCTCAGAAGCCACCAAGGCCACGACTTTCAAAACTAGGGTGAGTATTGTGTCAAATGCTTTTAATCCCTGCTTCCCAATTCTATGTCCCATAAAAGTCACAGACGTGAGGGCCGGGGATATAGCTCAGTGGTTCTGGCACTGAGGCTCAGTGGTTCCGGCGCTGGTTTCTAGTGTAAGCGCTAGGACCTGGGTTCAATCCCCGGAAACCACATAACAATACTGGGTGTGGAGACTCACCCCAGCAGCAACCAGTACCACATACCACAGTGCCGGGTGTGGTGGCTCACACCTGTAATCCCAGCACTTGGGAGGCAGAGGCAGGAGGATTGCTGTGATGTGAGTTGGAGGCTGAGCACAGGACCAGCCTGAACTACAAAGCGAGACCCTGTCTCAAAAAAAAAAAAAAAAAAAAAAAGTCACAGACATGAGAAATACAGATTCTTGAGCTTGGAAACTATGAAAACACAGCTGTCCTGAAGAATTTAGGAAGCACAATCTTTACAGTCTGAGACAGCCTTAGGTTGATGCCAAATAACTAAAGTTGGAGAGTGAATTATGGGTCAGCAGTAGAACTCAGTGAGTTCACAAATTACACACTGAGTATTTACATATGCCATAGCAGCACTTGGGAGAGGAATGGAGAGATTAAAAAAAATCATCAGTGGTAAGAGATAAAAGTCATGCCTTATCCTCAAGTGGTTAATTAGCTGGCAGAAGAGGTACGAAGAGGAAAGCTGAGAACAGTGTGTGATACTCTCAGTATGAAATGTGTTCACTATTGATCATGCAGAAGTTTAATGGTTAACGTGACAATGAAAACACTGTTCAGGACTCCATTTCTGTTGCAGTAATCACTCAGATAGAAACATTGGCACAATCATTGTGTTGTAGAGGTTGTGTATGATATGGAACCCATATTTATATCAGTCTCCATTCAGTTTGTTGTGTTAACTATAAGACTTTGATGTAAAAGACACTTCTTCTGGTATAATACTTGACCTGAAAACTCAGTCTTAGAGCACTCAGGTAGTAGGAAATACAAATGCTGGATAAAAAGAAAAGATAATGAGCTTAGCAAGTTTAGAAGAGGGAAAGATCAATTCACAGAACACTGGCATTTAGAAGGGTGGGTAAACCTCTCTTAAACTCTTTGGTTCAGTTTTAAAACCAACAGAGCACAGCTTTGTAATTTCCAGCAGTCTAGAGAAGTTGCCACCTATTCCCTCATTCAACTGGTGATAAGCAGGTTTAGGGGCCACTTGATAAAGGTTTACTCACTGAAATTGGAGCAAACCCCTCTTGGAGTGACACTACACTTAGGGGATGTGTATCGCATCATCTACATCTGGGTCATGTTATATATCCTGGAACCAGATCTCAATGAACTACATATACTATCACAAGCAAAGAAAGTCTATGAGTGGTGCAATAATGTCTGGGTCATTAATTATACATATGCTTGTTTTAAAGCTCTGTTGTGTAATATAGTTATAACAAAGTTGGTATTCCTTTTCCCACAAATTAGTCATTTTAAACCATAAATGAATACAAGATCCAACTTATTCCCAAGTTGTTTTTGCTATCAAGTAGGTACTAGCTCATCTACTATCTAATGATAGGACTCCTTCCCTAAGTTTATTGGGATAACCATTGGGAGATCTCTAATCAAAAGTCAGTATTTTTTTTAAAGAAATGACATATAGAAGACTACCTAAAACTAAAGGAAGGAAAACATATTTCTCAGTCTGGAAAAATCAGACAGATGTTTTTCTATGCAGTGAATCAATTTAAAAAACAATATGTGAACTTGTGCTCCCTAGTTTCTTACTGGTAGTTTTGGCTTCCATGATTCCTTGGGTTAAAGGGGCATTCTGGGGGCATATAGACTAAATTATTCAAAGTGAAGTGATTTAAAATATGATCACTGTGTCTCAATCTTTTTCGCACCAGGATCTGGTTTTGTGGAAGATGATTTTTCAACAAACTAGAGGTCAGGGTGAGAGGGGTGAAGGGTGGTCTGGAATTAGATTCTCACAAAGCATGAGTGATTTTGCATCTTGCATTCACAGTTCACGGGAGTGTTCATGCTCTTCTGAGAATATAACACAGTCAGTGGTCTGACAGGAAGCAGAACAGGCACTACTGGGAATGCTAGGGAATAGGCTGCTCACCCTTCATCTCCTGCTCTGTGACCCTGCTTCTAAAAGACCATGGGCTGATACTGGGCCACTAATTTAAACAGTAACGTCAAGTGGTAGAAGCTGAAGTCCTCACTGCACAGGGCTTTGTTCTTGGAGATCAGGTTCATTCAAGGTCTTGCAGATGCCCCAGCTCTCAAGCAATTCTCATCATGGCCAGGGGCACAGAAACTATTACCCAGCCCCTGTAGGAATACTTCAGACCACACATTGGAATCACTATCATTGTGAAGAGGAGAAGGTCTTTTGATACCACTGTTCATAAGATTCCTGTTTACCATGACCAAACCAGGCACTTATTACCAGTGAAGATATAGATGACTTGTGTTTTTATTCTTAATTTTGGAGAAATTCTTAAAAGTTTCAAAATAGAATTTCATATCTTTAAAACAAACAAACAAACAAACAAAAAACAAACAAACAAAAAAAACCAAAGCAAACCCAAGGAGATATACAATCTTTCAGTAAAGAAACTACTCTGTGCCACCAAGTGCATATGAGCTCCTATCTTTACTTTTCCTGGCTATCTCAGTGATTGGGGATTTCAGTGGACTGTACAACCAGAAGAGGCTGAACAGGATATACCTAGGATTTTCTGTACTTCATGGAGAGACAAGCAGTCATGAGAAACCTATCATTGCTGGTGAGAAGGGAGATAAACTTATTTTCAAGGATCTGATACACCCTAAACCAATGACAGTAACTGCATACAAAAGTCACTTATTTATCACAAAGCAAGAACATTATAATTAAGCCTGAATACTAAGGTTTTAGTTTAGGGGGGGAAAAAAACCTCAAACATTAACATATTTTGTATTGAAGGAAAACAACGCGCATGGCATAAGTTCATCACCATGCCCTAAACTACTCTACCTTTGACACTGTTTATATTCCCAGGGGTCAGGAAGTTATTTATCTGCTCTTCCATGAGAAGGTTGCTCAACACTGAATGGTAAAATTGCATAGACAAATAATCTAATATCTTACAACTCTAATCTATGAATCAATTCATACTATTGTCATAGTAATTTTTACTAAAACTTCTTGTCTTAATTCAAACTTAATTGTGGTTTTTTTTTTTTTTTTTTTTAAGATTTTTTTGGAGGCAGGGTTTAGCTTTGTGGTTCAGGCTGGCCCTGAGCTCAACCTCAAACTCACATCACAGCAATCCCCCTGCCTCTGCCCCCTGAGTGCCGGGATTACAGGCGTGAGCCACCATGCCCGGCACTGGGGTACGTGGTACTGGTTGCTGCTGGGGTGAGTCTCCACGCCCAGTATTGTTATGTGGTTACCAGGGATCGAACCCTGGCCCTTGCACTTGCAAGACAGGCGCGGGAACCACTGAGCTATATCCCGGTCCCTAATTGTGGTTCTTCTTGAAATTTATATAATAGCTTTAGCAAACAGAATTATTCCATACATACAATATTCCTCTGTTATGTGAATGAAGAAACAGCTAGAGTTAAATTTTATCCTATGAAATTTGGGTGACAGTTTATCATCAGTAACTTGCCCATCTCCTGAGATTCCCCAGTGCTGAGAGATCTTTGAGAAGGCATATACAAGATTCTGCTCAAGCTTGAATCAGTTCTGGTGATTATGCCTTAACATTCAGTAGCAAACACTCAGTTGCTAAATAAAGAGAAAGAAAAAGAAACAAACAAAAAAACTATACTTCCACAGGATGTCTTTTATCTTCTGGATCTGAGGTATTACTTCTTTTTTCCTAGTAAAGAATTATCAATGATTACATCACAAAGGAAACATCTTAAATTATCTTCTTTCCCTAGGCAAAGAGATTGGAAGTTGATGGTATAAGTGTCACTGGAGCTGGGCTGAGAGTTTAGTGCATCTTCCAAGCAATATGAAACACACCTGTGATGCTCTAACCTAAGGGCGTGGCCATATGGAAGTGATGCCTAGAGAATGGCTACGTTTCCATGGCTTTTCCGTGGGCCAGAGGCATGTGCTGCTTTCAGTACTGCACAAGTCTTCATGAATAGATTATCAGTTTTTAGAAATCAAGTCAGACATATGATCAGAAAAAAAAAAAAAAACGACTTGTGTTTCATTTGACTGGTTTGTGCATCATGGTTACATTGTCTAAGCACAAAGAAAAATTAGGTTTGGGATGGGGATAGATGACAACAGTTTCTGCACATGCTGCTCTGAGCAGCCAGCAAGATTTCAGTCTTGGATGCATCACAGCCTGGAGCACAGTGCCTCCATCATTCCTTACTTTTCCCTAGGGAGAACCAATCTTGAAGACGGCTAATGTTCCTTGTCATTTAGAAGTTTCTGGCCTATCTCCTGACTATATACATTCTTAAATTAACCCAAATAATACTAAAGAAGATATACTAAAGAAAAACTATCTTCTTAAACAAATCTTATGTTCTATCCATGGGCAAATAATTATGCATTTCTGTGTTATTCATTTCCATTTTTTGAAGTATTTTTATTCATTGTTCATTATTAAAACAGAGAGCTCAATCGTTGACCAGTTGGTCTCTGTGAAGAGGAGAGGGTCTTTTGATACCATGATTCATAAGAAGAATCCTGTTTACCATGACCAAACCAGGCACTTATTACCAGTGAAGAGATAGATCAGTCATGGTTTTATTCTTTTTCTTTCTTTTTTTTTTTTTTTTTTTTGATTTTTTTTGAGACAGGGTCTCGCTTTGTGGTTCAGGCTGGCCCTGAGCTCAGCCTCCAACTCACATCACAGCAATCCTCCTGCCTCTGCCTCCCGAGTGCTGGGATTACAGGCGTGAGCCACCACGCCCGGCACTGTGGTATGTGGTACTGGTTGCTGCTGGGTGTGAGTCTCCACACCCAGTATGGTTATGTGGTTACCGGGGAATCCAACCCGGGCCCTTGCGCTTGCAAGACAGGCACCGGAACCACTGAGCTAACTCCCCGGCCCATTCATGGTTTTATTCTTAATTTTGGAGAAATTCTTAAAAATTTCAAAATAGTAACAAAAAAGTAAGGAAACAAATTTTATATATATGGGGGGGGTGGTAGGGTGGGTGGGGCTATGGGAAAAAATGAGAATTAAGTTGTGTCTTATACTGGTACAAATCCCCATTATGGAGTGCAATCATGATGTGTATATTTAATGTACCAATAAAGATTTTTAAAAAATTCAAAATAATAAGTTCATATCTTAAAAAAATCAAACAAAACAAAAAAACCCAAGGAGATATACAAACATATTTAACTGAACTGAATTAAGTGGCCTGTGGCTTGAATGACAGGGGAAGTGCTTACAGGACTACAGCTGTAAACATGAAAGCACGAATTAGGCATCTGGCTTTGAGGATGAGCTCTGTGTCTATGAGTTATATTTGTCATTGCTTATCCTCAGCTTATGACTTTCCACCACCACAGTCCTCCGGGTTATGAAGCAGTAGCTGTGTGCACACTTGCTCTGTGCCAAGAACTCCAAGAAGGAGTGTTTATCCGTTATAACAGGTTAGTGCATAGTGCTGTAGGAAGAAAGGCTGGGCTCAGGTTTCAGTTCTTCCGCATACTAATGTGTGACCTAGGAAAGCCTCTTCATACCTCAGTACTTACTTCTTTACACGTAAGATAGGAATCAAATAGAACTATTGTGATAAAATAATACACATGAAGCACTTGAGCAGCCCTGGCACATGGAAAAGTATGTATGTTTGTTACCATTATTCACAACCAATTCTAGAAATGGCACTTAAAGTCAGGAAGGTTTTCTCAGTGTTTCACACCACTTTCCCAGAGGTAGGTTAATTGTGGCTGATTGGCACATGCTTTATGGATGACTCCTTGTTCCTATCATAGAATAGCTTCCAGTTTCTCCACTGTAGCTTTTCCCCTTCATCAGCCTGATCCTCCTGAGGCTAAGAATGTAACTCAGTGGGAAGAGTGTGTCCTTAATATGCACCAGCCCTGGATTCAATCCCCAGCACTACTACTGCTACTAATATTAATAATAATCTGTCTCATAGCACACTTTGAACATCATGACTACCAAAATAGAAGTTTTGGTAAGATGATGCCACATTATTCATTGTCAGTTGTTATAACAAAATATTTTGGACTGGATAATCTAGAAAGATAGGGGCTACTTGACTTACCTTTTGGGAGATGGTACTGAAATCCACTCAGCTTCTGATGAGAACCTTCCTGCTAGGTCATGACGTGGCAGAGAGCATCACATTGTGAGCCAAAGCTGGTAAACATTCCTGGGTCAAACCATTAATCCTTGAATAGATTATCCACTCAAATAATGTCAACATATAACTTTGAGGAGTAAGTTTGCAACATATGAGACTTAGGGCACTCATTTAAACCACAGCAGCTGAGAAATGAAAAGAACAAATGGGCCAGGGGTTTTGTCAACAGGTCTAAGTTCTAAATAAATGAGACAGAAGAGAGCTAATAAGTGGGAGAGACAGGAGGGATCTTTCAGTGCAGCACTGAAGGCCACTTGCTTTGCTCTCCTGAGGTCATGACTCTCCACTGGGGACATACCCACCAGCTGCTACAGGGAGCATAGAACACTGGCTATGCGACTAGATGGAACTGAGATGTATCATAAGCATGAAATGTATACCTGATTTTGAAGACTTTATATAAGAAGCTCAATATAAAATATCTTAATAATTTTTTAAAATACTTCATATTTACAACAATGCTCTCTTGGATCTATTCTGTTAAATAAAATATTATTAAAGTTCATTTTATCAGGTATTTTTGTTTTTTACTTTTTAAAGTGAGGCTACTAAAAATTTAAAACAGAGATATCTCTGAGGTATGTTAGACTTCCGTTGACAGGAGGACTCTAGACCAAGAGTTCCTCAAATGTCCTGCTGCTAAGGCCTGAGTGGGCCTCTGTCAAGATGGTTTCTTCCAAGCCGGGTGTGGGTATACCTATAGGGTGAGGTGCCTATTCCCAGGAGTCTGCGCTGTCTTGCTGTTCTGAACAAAGCCAGCAACAGGGATGGGAAAGAACCACCTGGGAAGAGGGACATCCAAGGGTTAGGGTCAGGCCTGGGTTTGAGTAAGAGTGGTTGGGAGGAGGCCAGAGAACATGCAGAGTTCTAAAAGGTGACAAGGACAGCTGGAACAACAAAGGTTGCATTTGGCTTTGACGCTGATAACACCCAAAGTGAAGTCAAGTGAAAGGTGCTCAGGTGATGTGGAGCAAGGCTGTAGCTGACAGCTCTTTTCCCCTGGGAAGTAAACAGTCAACTTGACAGTTGAGGGCAAAAAGGGAGGGGACAAAGCAACACTGAGATAATTGTGTGTGTGTCTTGGTATTTATGTCTCTTCTGCAAGCAGAGCGCAGTCCCTTACCAACAGCGGGATACAGGCTCTGAGCTGAGGCGAGGATGCCAGCTGGGCCCCTAGGGTCTAGAAAAGGGAAAGGGTATCCATAGAAAGCAGGGACTTGGTGTAGAGATAAAGGAGCAAACGTGTTTGCCACACTATAGCAAAAGTGGGGACCCATTTTGGAGGACATACAGAAACCAAGATATCGAAACTTGATGCAAAGTCAGAGTTGTCCTGGCAAAGAAGATTTTTCACTGAGCTGGAGATTCCTTATTCTCTCCTCATCCATCCAAAAAGGAACTGCTTCAGTGGGAAGAAGGTAGTCAGCAAAGACTGGTTACCTGGTGGGATACAGTCATGAGGCAAGGTAACACACACAGATTCTACTTCCTCGTACACTGGATCACAGGTAGAATCACATTACATTAGTGTTTTCCTTGTATAAATAGGAGAAATTATGTTTTATATCCCATAGCACGCAACAAATGTCATATACCATGTTGTATAATGTGGAAAGCAGTAAGACAATTAACAAGCTGGAAAGAAATGTTGAGTGAATTTTGTGGTCCAATTTCCAACATTACTGACCAATTTTGAAGCAGGCATTTCCTGTCTTGTCGTGTTTCTTATTTGTAAAATGAAGGGATTCAGAACCCATGATCTAATCTGTTGCTGTTTCTTTATCTTGTACAAGTACAGGACATACAGTTTGGTATATCTTCCAAGCCCCTAGCCTGCCACATGGAAAATTTTCAGGAAATTATTTTTACTTAAATGTACATATCAAGACAAGCATATAATGACAAGCACAGAGTTCTTAATCCACATTCCAGTTAGCCCCCATAATTTCTGGGGGATTTTTGTTCCCAAATATTCTATTTTCCTTACCACTATTGCAAATATTTACTATTATATCACTTTCTCATTACCTTGCTTCCTGGGCTTTTGTCTTTTTGTTATTCAAACTACAAAGCAATTTGTTTCCAATGAAAGAGAGAATATAACAGCCTAAGAAAGATTTTATTTATGAAGGGTTAAAACCTGGTAAATGGACTCAGGAAAGTGAGTTTGGCGAGGGGCATAGCTGGTGTTGTAACCTGGCACTCTACTCATCTCAAAATTATTCACACATCAGTTTTTGAGAAACAGAGCCAACTCCAGCTTCTTTTCTGTACTCTGCATCTCACAGGCAGCTCCAGCTTTGTATGTTATGTGTTTGCATTGGAGTCTGTCACCAAGACTTCTAAGCTCCAGCTGCAAGGGTGGCCTGCTAGTGGTCTTGAGAGATGACAAGATATACCACACTGACTCTTCTGTGATAGGAAATATATGTGACTAAGAAAAATGGAACAAATAGCTCTTGAAAGAAAGCTATTAAACCTTATTGAACTCAGTGACATGAAATGAAGAATTATACAATTAGTGAGTGGCCAACTTCTTCATCCCTACATCAATGAGCAAAGCACTCGTTCTGATTCTTATTTAAATTAACAGAACATTTCACTGTTAAAAAAAAGAAAGTAAAGAAAAAAAAGAAAAGCACTGCTGGTGCCACCTAGTGGAAGTATTGTAAATACCTAAGTCTCTAGAAATCAACGTGCACACTGTGTTTTGGGCTTCAATTTGGTAGCTTGGTACAGTGGATAACTTTGTACAAGGTCCACTGTATACATTTGGTGTCTTTATTCTGGAATTACTTAAGGAGATCTATGACTCTATTTTTAATTTAACAGGAAAGTTCTCCAGTATAACATAGAAAAATTTTGTTATAAGATTAGATCTTGTCAAATACATTTGTACTATTGGTGAACTATGTGGGTCTTTCAGATTTTTCGCCCTCATTAGCATATGAATAGGCTGTAAAAAAAATCTGTGATTCAATTTGAGTCCCTAGTATATTTTCTCCCTAGAATGTAGCATTATTTCTCATTAAAAACAATTCCTTTGGTCTCCTGATACCATTCAGGAATATCTGTCAGAACAAACTATCTGCATTTTACCTATAATTTATTTCATGAAAGATTCTACTAGAATCGTGTATTCAAGTCATAGATCCCAAAATCCCAGTGGTGAGCGCCAAATGAGAATTTGGAATAATTTGAGTTTGATAATTCAGTGAAAGTGGAAGGGAATTTATGTAGTCATATTTGAAATTTTGATTATGTACTGCAGCAGACATTAGGTCAGGAAATAATCCTTCCTTCCTACAGTTATATATTTACATCCATACATGTGTCTATGTCTATGTCAGAGAGATACAGAGAGAGAAAGAGAGAGAGAGAGAGAGAGAGATACAGAGAGAGAGAGAGGGAGGGAGAGAGAGAGAGAGAGAGAGGGACATGTCAGCAAATGAAGCCAGTGGGGGAATTTTTCTGAAATCAAGCTAAATACTTTTTAAAATGAGAGAAAAAGAAAATGTGATGTTAATCTTAGTTTTCAGTTGGACTAAATTAAGAGATATTTACAAAATTAATAAAGCAGAGCTCAGAGAGGCATAATAGGGCATTAGAGTATTTGGGTCAGCAAAGTAAGTGGGAAAGACTTGCCCTAAAGGGGAATAGTGCCACCAATAGTTCGGGGTTCAGAGGGAATACAAGAGCAAGAAAGGAGATCGTGCACAAGCTGGACTCTTCATGAGCAGGTGCATTTTTGCTGCTGCCAATATTAGGGCATCAGACATTAGATAACTCAGCCTTTGAATGGACTTTCTGACCAGCATCCCTGCAGGGCCCTCCAGGCCAGCACCCTGTGCTGGGGCTGCTTCACTGACCTCTCTCATTCTGACATTTCCAGCTTCTTGGCTTGAGCAGCTACTGTTTTCCCCAAATCTCTACCTTACAGTTGGCTGTGCTGGGACTGTCAACCTTAGATCACGTACACCAATCTAATAACCCCCCTCTTGTAATGTTCTCTTCTTTTCCTCTGAAGAACTCCAACTAATACAGAAAGTAAGTGATATTCTGTGTTCAAGCAAGGTCTGGAAAACCTTGCTCTGAAAAGATAGTCTCGATCCCATGGCACTCCATGTAGCCTCTACTGTGAGTATATTACAGAAATTCCAGGAAGAAAGGTAGAGCAGAGCCTCCCCACAATCTCACCGGGAAGCACTGTCCCTGAGATCAGCTATGGAACCTCTCTCAGACACACGTGGTGCAGGGAGCTTCTGTCGATTCTTTCTGACACTCTCTGTGAAATCTCAGGGGCTTACAATCACAAAGATTCCTGGATCTATGTTATGGTTTGGAACTAAAATGTATCCCTTAAAGTTACATGGGTTCAGAAGTGGGCTTTTGGAAGGTGTTTGGGTTATGGGACGCTATACTCATCAGTGTCTTGACCAGTGAAAGCTGTTAAGAGGTGGGACCCTGGCTGAAGGGAAGGATCTGAAAGAGTGACCTAGGGCTGATCTAGAAAAGTATACTCTGTTATTGTGCCTGGCTGCAAACGTCACACATAAGGAATGCAGGTATATTGTCAAGAAAGATGAAAATTGTGCAGAGTTTGTTTGTGGTTCACCAGAGGAAGAAATCAGTAGTTTCCTCTGCTCCCACAGAATGTGGCCATTTCTTCTTTAAAAGAACATTTAACTTTCTGTTATGGCTGTGGTTAGATGCGCCAACTCCCCCCACCCCAAGCCTCACGGAGTCATAGATGAGGCTTTTCAGAGGTGGCTGGATCGAGAGTGTGAGATGCTGGGATTCATTCATGGTGTCCAAGGACACTAGGATTAAGGGTGTGAATGCTACCCACACCAAGTAGTCTGGACAAAATAAAAGGAGCAGAAAGACATTAAGGTCCTCTGCTGATTTTGTTACTTTCTGCTTATCATGAACTGTTTCCCCTCTACATTATCTGTCTGCCCCTCCATTCTGCCCTGGAACCAACCAGTTATAGACTAAAATCTCTACAAACTGTGAGCTAAGTAAAACTCTCCTCCTTTAACTTTGGATACTGGGTATTTTGTGTCAGCAGTGAGAAAAATAACTAAAATAGCGTCCAAACTTAATTGTTGTCTTACATTTATGTCTCTTTAGTAATACAAGCTTTATGGGGATTGAGATTACAATTGAATGTTTGTTTGCTAGAAATGATATTTAACAGAAACTTACAAATGTTTGGGGAAAGTACAAAGCCTAGGAAAACAGAAGGGATTCAACTTCAGCCTGGCGAGCCTGGGCTCTCTTGCTTTCCTCGTGAGAGCTCCCGAATGCCCACATATTTCCCCTAGTTCACCAGAGCTTCCTATCTAATTCTTTTACAGATGAACAAAATGAGACCTGCAGAGATTAAAAGACCAGTACAAAGTCAAAGAGGGTAGTTCAGAAGAGAGAGAGAGAGGATGGCAACTCAACCTTCCTAGCTCTGCGTATATTGCTGGTTCTGCTGAGGAATATGTGGGTTCCCATAAGGAAGCTGACTCAGAAAAAAGAGTCTTATCAGAACCAGACCGGCCAGAACTTTACCAGGAGAGCCTAGTACAGTTAATTCTGAATCCTGAATTCAGTTAAGAAAAAGAGAGGAGCAAAGAGAGAGAAAGAGACAGAGACAGGCAAGAAGACGAAAACAGGGGAAAGAAAGAGAAGAGAAAGAGGAGGGGAGAGAGAATGAGGAAAGAAAAGAGAGAGAAGGGAGAGAGAGGGAAAACAGGGAGTGAGGGAGGAAGGAAATATAGCCAAGAAATAACAGTGTAAATTTTTTGAGAAGGTCAAACTTTACCTCTGTGAAAAATATCTTTTAGTAGAAATAACACAAACACTTTTTAATACACTATGTAAATACTTCATTTTCTTTGCTTGACATTTTTGAACAAGATCTCTCAGTCAAATAATTCTTCCTTTGGTGTCCACTCACATATTTATTAAGTGGCCCCAAGAGTCTAGACATTGTGAAATGTCCTGAGGAATTAAAAAGTAGAAAGAGAGAGAGGGAAGGAAAGAAGGAAGAAAGGAAGGGAAAAAGAAAGAGAAAGAGAAGAAGAGAGAGAGAGAATAGCCATGGCTCTGTATTATAAGAGGATCACAATCTAGTGGACTACTTTCTTTATTTGGAATGTCTTTGTTTTAATATATATACTTGCAAATTCATTAGTCATATTTTATTTTCTGCTATAGAAGTTTTTAGAATATAGCCTACATATCCAAGATAAACTGGATAATAAAAATAACTAGGGTTAAAACACTACTTTTAACATTAACTAATCAAAATAAAAAGTGATGCTATCGCTTAAATGATTTAGATAACAATTTGAATTTTTAGAGTTAACTTTTCAAAGAATCAAAGTATTTTCATAGACAGCACTTCTTTATTATGTATAAATATGCAAAAGGAACATCTATCTTATTTGAAAGCTCCCCTCCGAGTCATTAGCAGAAGAAACAAATGAATAGAATCCAAAGACACTTTTTTATTGTGTATAAATATGCAATAGAACATCTGTCTTATCTGAAAGCCTCCCTTGAGTCATTAGCAGAAGAAACAAATTAACAGCATCCACAGACACTTCTATTACCCTCAGATTAGTCTTTGTCTCTTTTCTTTGGTGACCGTTGATATTTTCTTGGTGCATGTGTGAAGAGCAGCATATACACCTGCATCTTCTCAGGACAATTATCTCTTGAAAAGTTGTCTACAAGTTGATCACAGACATTTCCCTTTATCTATGTTCATGTATGACCACCACAGACTTCCCTAAATTTCTACTTATAGTATTTCATATTTTTAATGATGATTCATAATAATATAATTATAATTTACATTAAGTTTTCTTATAAATAGATTTAAAGCCATGTTTTCATTGACTGACCATCTGTCCTACTTTTGGTGTGGGATACAGTGTCAAGTATTGCTTTTATACAGCATCCCAGAATCGGGTGATTCTTGGAGGTACTTGCTTTGTCACTTTAAAACTCTTCAATGTGGTTCCAGCCACGCATAGTCGTATGGATACTGCACACTCAAAGATAACTTACTGAAGCTTGTTCACAGAACTAAGCTTTCCCCTATCCCACCCCATGCTTCTGGAAGTATTATCCTAAATGCTCTCCAGGATTTAAATAACAATTTTAAGAGATATTTAGCACCACAGCAGAGAGTTTGTTGGCATGACTCGAACAATACGGTTACCCCAGATACTGTATTCAAACTGTATAGGTCCATTGAAAAAATAGATGTAACCTACAAGAAAAAAGAGCACAAGAAAAATTTCAGAATTTAAAAATAATGTTTTAATAGGGCTTATATAAAGGATCCAATCTGTTAAGACTGTTTATTTTTAGCTTTCTAACTTTTATCTTTTAAAATCCTACCAATATTAATACACTACTTACAGTTCTTATATGAAAAATTCAATATATAAAAAGTACAAAAGTACTTTTACAAAGTACAAAGTACAAATAAAAGATAGATAATAGAAAAAGACAGAGAGGGAAAAGGAAGGTACTAGAAACCAGCATGGACAATGTATCTAAAAGTGAACCTTCACTTAGTACAATTGTCGTATATGTTCTATACATTCTTTGGGCTATTAATTTGCTTTTCAGTCTACATATGATAATTAGCTTTATAAGGTTTAATAAGATAAATAAATGAACTCGATGCTGGAAAAATAAAATGGACTTGGAGGAAAGGGAAAAAAAATTGAAATATGTTATGTTTTTGTACTAATTCCATCAGTGAATATAATCATTATGTATGGAAAACATGTACTAATAAAAGTAAAAAATGTACATTACTTTTAGTTTAAAATGGGATAGATATTCCTAGGTGTCCTTTATTACCACCTAAAATTATTTTGCCATGAATTCCAGTTTTGGTGCTAGAACTACAGTTATTAGGCACTTGTAAGTTGAGGATAATACCCTTTTATAATTAAGGCAAAAATTCATATAGTTGTGGCAGCTCTTAGTCTTTATATATAAAACATTCCCCACCCCACCTCTAGTGTGGGTTCTGGCAATAACTTTTGCGTCTTTACCATAAATTATGGTAATTAAAGTTTAGCATCTTATATAATTACTAATATTTAGGTGAAACTCTCATTTATTCTAAACAGTTTAATTTTTTGTTTGTCCTCTGTGTAAATAGTCACACAGAAATGATGAAGGCTTTAACTGCTATGTATGTATTAGTACATCTAAGTGCTGTATTAAAATCTTTTGTATGGACTTGAAAATCAATGCAATGTGATTAGTTACCATTTTTCTCATAGACAGCATCCACTTTGTCACCAATTCCTGGGAAGACCTCTTCTATCAGTCTGGGATAGTCTTTATCCATAACATGATTAGTATCATCATATCTATTTAAAAAGAAAAATAAACTCAAATTATATTTCTTAAAAATTATTTTAAGCCCAATAGAATGGCAAATCCTTTTAATGTAAGTTATTTTGGAGACTGAGGCACCAGCATTGCCTAGGCATTGGCAAAACTCAAAAGAAAAAAGAAAAAAAGCTTTAGAAATAACACAATGGATATATTGGCAGCTTTAAAAATTAACAAGAGTTAAAATGTGTAAATTCCCTTAAAACATCTCATATGAGTTACAATACTGAGGGGATAGTGGGCATATGACAAGTATTTGTTGACTTGTCTCAAGGCCCTCTTTTCAAAGATAATCATATGCTCATTTCCATTTCACAGATTTTGTATCTGTTATAAAATCATGTCATTTAGAAAGTATTCTTAAATTCAAATATATATGTGTTTGTGCACTGACCAATTATCTGTTGATATCCCAGTCTGTGTAAGACAACCTCAAAGAATAGTAATGGATTAAAAAACTTTGTGGTTAATTTCTGCACTAAAAAGTTATAGGAGCATTTGTTTATATTAAAGGTAAACACAGGAGTACAGCTTTCCCCTGCTTCCATAACTGCATATTTCTTACTCCTTCCCTGCCCACACCACACCCTGGCCAACCAACACATTCTGAAATTAACCAAGAAGAGTCTCCACAAGAAGAAGTACTACCACGAGAGCTTTGTATGTCCTTGTGGTGTGTTCCAACAGGTAGGAAGTAAGAATCACTGAACTGTCAACAAAGCTTAGACATCATACCCATAACTGTGTCACTAAGCAATAGAAATGTCATGAGAATAAAACATAAAATATTTTCAGAGTACAAGAAAAGAAAAAGGTAGATAACCTAAGCATGGAGCGATCAAAAAGATTGCATTGATAAAATAGTATTTCAAATTTTCAAGGTAGATTTTTCAAGGGGGAGCAATACAGTAAAAGATCTCACAGCAAAGTTTCATAAGGAAAGTGGAGAAGCATGTAAAACACAATATATCTGAGATATAGTAAGGAATTCATCCTAACTAAACCCCAGGCTTCTTACACAGTATAGGTACATGCATTCACATGTCTACATGTGTGTGCATGTGTGTGTATATAAAATACTAGGAAGAAGCTGTCAGAATTTTGAGAAGGATATGGATGTCACTGCCAGAAATAAAGAACTCAAAAGGCAATGGTGATATATTCAGGGATGAGTATGTGTTCTTGTGATGTGTGTGCCTAGAGTAAGGCTTCCACACTGAACACTCCCAGGGCTGTGTTCCTACGACACGTTGCCATTCTGCAGAAGAGACATGGAGCTGGGCTTCTCAGTGCTGCCTGGATCTCTAAGCATGGTTTAAATATTTGGGCTTCAGAAAATTTGACTTTGCAGACTATGGGACTATCACCTTCCTGATCCTCTGTCTAATGGATCCGCCAGCTCTGCAAACACGGAGCCTTTCTCAGTCTTTACCTGTACCATTCCGGCGTCCTCTCTAACCACTGACGATGGAGTCATGTGCAAAATAGGACAGCGACAAGAGATAGGAGCCAGGAGAAAGGTCAGACCAAACAAAGCAGCCAAGGTAGAAAACCAGGGTTTTGCCACAATGGAGATACAACAAGTGGATGAGAGAGAATGGAATGTTTGAAACAGGTGAGCACTTTGTATGTGTGGTGTGTGTGTGTGTGTGTGTGTGTGTGTGTGTGTGTGAGTGTGCGCGCGCGTGTGCTTTTCAGGGTGTGGGATTTTAAATACATACTTAAGAGATTTCCTGAAAAAGTTGACATAGAAGAGAAATAAATGCCTGGGATGACATTAAATAGTCTGTGAGATGATAACCTGCAGCAGACACAGGTGTCTGAGGCTCACTCTGCCCCCGACACCAGCTGCATCCGCGTGTTTCACTTCATACCTCCAGACCTGGTTTCCAGAGAAGAAGAGAGTCTTGCCCATGTCCTCTAAGTGAACGGCGGCACTTATCTTCTTAATGTTTTTGGGAAACCCCAGTTCCTGTAGTTTTTTGGGATAGCCTTCTACAATGTCATAACCTTTAAGAGCCCAAAATTTTCTTCCTAGAGTAAATAAAATAAATAATGCTTACTTAAGAGCATCTATTAGGACCCATCAATATAAATATTTACTTAAACAAAGACTGTAAGAAATATAACACTGAATGTTTATTACACAATGTTTATGAAACTTCACAATATGAGCATTTCTCAAAGGAAAGATAATAGGGTTTAATTCTCAGCTGCTTCATTCTGAATAGAAGAAATCATATCACAATTAATTTGGTAACTTATAACTGAATATTGTTATGAGCTGAGTCGAAAATACATTAAAACTTCTATATGAGTAAATAGCAGTGCAGGAACAGAAGATGGGATTTGAAACTCAACTTTTACATCAGTTAATAAGTTATTTCTGTCTCTAAAAAAAGTAACTTTGTTATAACTGAGTATGATGACACGGGAAGAATCCCAGCACTCTGAGCAGAAGCAGAAAGATTCCAAGTTCAACCCCATGAACAAGACAATTTAGGACTCGGTGAAATTCGGCCTTGAAATAAAAAGGAGCATGCCAGGGATTTAGCTCAGTAGTTCCGGTGTCTGCCTGGCAAGTGCAAGGTCTTGAGTTCAATCCCTGGTAACCACATCCTACAATGCCAGGTGTGGGGACTCACACCTGTAATCCCAGAACTCAGGAGGCAGAGGCAGGAAGATTGCTGTGAGTTCGAGGCTCACCTGGGCTCATAGTAAGCTCAGCGCTAGCCTGAAGTACAAAGCGAGATCCTGTCTCAAAATATTTTTAAAAATAAATTTAAAAAGGGCTGGGGATGTAGCTCAATGAGAAGGTGGTAAATTTAATCCTCAGGAACAGGGAAAAAATGAACTTTATTGTACCATTACAATAGTTGAATTATACAAATGATGCCACAATATTAAATAAATGTGACATTAAATTAGAATTATGAGAACACAGCAGCAATTCGAAACATTTTCTATAATTCTACATCAAACAAACAAACAGAATATAAGAAATTATTTGTATTTTGAAATTAAGTAAAAATATGTATTCAACATGGTAAAAGACTAGAAAATGGAGAAAATGAAATAAACTTATATACAGAAAGAATTACAGCTAATGTTCTTCCACTTTTCCAGAGTATACATTGTTATGTTTTCTCCATAAACAATTTTTAAGAGAAACAAAAAACCCTGAAATAACTGATATGAAGCAACAAATGGATGGATCCAAGAAGACCTTCTACGTATCAGACTTAGGGTATTTGGTAGAATACGCTCAGGTGCTTTCTGGTTTTTGTTTGTTACAGTTGGTTCTTAATTTATTTTGATAAATTTATATTTATTACAGTTGGTTCTTTATTTTCACCAATGACCATTTCCTGAAGTCTTTGGTAGCAAGAAGTTAAACACTCTCCTCACCCATGAAAGCCCTTGCCCATGGAAGCCTTACCTCTAAAGATGAAGATACGGTCATGAGAAGGATGCTCATATGCAGCATCAATACGGTTTGGAAGGTCTGGCCAAAATGATTTTGTCAGAAAGAGCTCCGCATCAACCTGCTGAGGGTGCAGACGCCAGAAGAATCTAATGCAAGAGGAAAAGTAGAGATTTCTCTATCGCATTTTTCAATCCCACTAGCCGCCTCTCTCCACATCCTTACAGCTAACACAATGATACCCTCATATCTGTGAAAGAAGGAAATGCATAGTCTTTTAAGTCCCAGTTATAACGTGACTCCCCTAATGGTTGCTGAGGATATAAAAGTTTAAAATGTCACAGGGACCGGGGATTCAGCTCAGTGGATCTGGCGCCTGTCTTGCAAGCGCAAGGACCCGGGTTTGATCCCCAGTAACCACATACTATACTGGGCATGGAGACTCACACCAGCAGCAACCATGTCACATACCACAGTGCTGGGCGTGGTGGCTCACGCCTGTAATCCCAGCACTCGGGAGGCAGAGGCAGGAGGATTGCTGTGATGTGAGTTTGAAGCTGAGCTCAGGGCCAGCCTGGACTACAAAGCGAGACCCTGTCTCAAAAAACCTAAAAAATAAATAAATAAAAATAAAATGTCACAAAGCCTTTGTAAAGGCTCTAAGTCCTCTTTGGGCAGAGACCATACTTTCTTCAGTTTTACACAGCTTGCAAGAAGCAATTGTGCCAAGCACTCTGTTGGGCATGAGAAAGAAAACACGAGTATCACACGCTCTATTTTCAATGGCCTCCCAACCTGGGGAAAGTGATAGGTGAAAAAATGCCTGGAGCACAGTGCAGTTCAGATCATACAGAGGTGATAGGGGTGTTATCAGACCGCACCTCAAGAAGCAGTGAATTAGTGGATAGATACCCATATGAATAATCTAGAAACTGAAAATTAGTATTCCTTTTTCTTCTATCTGTCAAGTTCCCTATGTACCCAGAATCAAAGTCTTTCTCTGCTAAAAGACATTCATGTGAACATTTATGAGTAACTGTTTACTAATTAATTCCCTATAGTATGTCTTTCCAAATAAGTTGTATTTCTATTTTACTTTGATATCTTAATGAGAGAGACTATAACCAGATATTTAAAGGAAGGTGCATAATGCTAAGATTATACACTAAAAAAAAGAGATTTTACTCATCACTTATTTGACTTGAAATAAGGAAATAAATTGCCAAAAGTCTGCTATTTCTACTCAAAACCTTGGAATTTTTACTGGTATTTTGGCAATTTGTAGACAAGGCTTTGCAAATTATAGTCATGTGCAGAACTTATGACAGAACCTCAAGAGTACCTGTCTTTAAAGATCATTGTTTCTCCTCGGAGAGTGGTAATGGCATCAAGAGATAAGGCAGGATCACACTTGTCTGGTGTTTTGGGATGGTTAGGGTTGAGGTCTTCATCTCCTGGACCTGTGCTCACAAAATGAATATAGGGAGTTACCTAGGATGACCTTGCTGACAGGAGTACAGACAGCAAGCATAGAGAGGAGAGGGTTCCCTGCAGGTTGGGCGAGAAGTCCCCAGTCCCCTGTGTGAGTAGAAGCACAAATGCCCCGTCACCTACTTCCTTCCTCCAGATGACCAAAGTCTTGCTTTTACAACTTCTTCCAAGACTCCTTCAGATTTTACTGAATTTAGCTTGCTTGACATTGATCTCAGAAATGGGAGAAAACAATAAACAGAAAATTTCCTCTGCTGCCGTGCACAACTTATTCTCAGATGGCTCAGGAGAAGTACATTCCTTAGAGCCATTTCTGATGGCACACGGTCTCTGTGGGACTTCTCAGATGGGCTTCTGTACTTATTTACCATCTGTCAACATCAGCTGATGTTGCTTCACCATCTGCCACAGAGCAGCTGCATTCTGACAGGTCAGCAGCTTGGAAGTGACTGGTCACGTCTGTGAGTTTTACATCAGCTCTCACGTGTGCACACAGGGTGCACAATAACCCTACACTTCTTTGACCAAGTTTCATCACCAATCCCTCTATCAAAATACAATGTAAGAAAGAACTGCAA
Organism: Petromus typicus; assembly: GCA_004026965.1. Classification (NCBI taxonomy): domain Eukaryota; kingdom Metazoa; phylum Chordata; class Mammalia; order Rodentia; family Petromuridae; genus Petromus; species Petromus typicus. Next base: position 35,222 of record PVIR01007452.1, on the reverse strand, counting down.
AGAGAAACGTCCTTGACACTTCCAAGTTCATGCCCTCACTTATGTCAGCTGTAATGGAAGGTTTACATTGGACAGGAAAATGAGGAGCTGAAACAACATCAGCAAGGTTTTTGAGCTCTTGGCTCCAGAAATGTTTACACTGACAACTGTGCATAATGAGTTGAATACTACATTTGGCGGTTAATCCATAAATAAATAAGTATTTGCACTGAGATTTAATTATTTGGTAAATGTTACTGAAAATTTGGTGGAAAAATTAATTTCTTACACTGCCATTGAGGATATTGGTTAAAACTGCTAATGGCATCTTGAGTAATTTCAACTCTGGCAAACTGGAGTGGTTTTGATGTAGAAAGAAAAAATGGCTATTTTCCTCTCAAATTTTCATAACAAAACATGGACAGCAACATTATCAGAAGCAATAAATTCAGTAATAATAGGAAATAAATGCATGTGTTTATTCTGCTTATTTAGCTGATTTTATAGCTGATTATATTATGGTTTTATAACTGATACTTCAAAAATTACCATAGAGATACTGAATCCCTTGCACATCGTCATCAGGAAGCACAAAATGGCCGGTGCCAGTGTAGGTATAGACGGGAAACATGAGGGCTCCCGGGTCCCTGGAGTGCTCAAGACCTAAGGAATGGCCCAGCTCATGGGCAGCAACAAGAAACAAGTTGTAGCCTGCAAGAACACAAAAAACAATGAGGAAATGGGGTACTGCAATGACTGGTTAATCAAAGAAATATTACTTTCTCTGTAATTCTTTTGCATCATTATCTCACCTTTTAAAAATTCATACCTAACCGCATGAGGATTCAAAGCATTGATGTGATTCTTATTTTTATTTTCCTCTTATTATAGCTGCCTACACAATTAGTCAGATATTTACAGCGATACAACAGATTGCTCTTATATAACTAATAATCAATAAGGATTTAATGGAAAGACTTGTAGGACTCCTGATTTGCTCTTTGTAGTTGTAGCTCAGGTGAAGAAAGTAGACAGAGATGACGATGTCATCAATAAAGAAGTGACACAGGGCTGTGCACTGTAGGGCACAGTCCAGATCGTCATCCTAGGGGCAGCCATCATAGCGATAATGACCCAGTGTGCAGGATGTGCTATTTAGAGTCTCTGGGTGTACATTTGGGAACAAATTCCAGCCAAGTTACTCTTCCCAAAGTTTTTCTGGAGGGTACAGTTTAGAAAACAGAAACTCTGGGTCATCTTTCCCCTAGTCTAGAGTATCCCTGTGCTATTACATATACATTGCTTTCTTTAGTCATTCTTTCTACCAATTTACTAGTGTTTTAAAATAGAAGAAAGAATAACAAAGGATTCAAGGAAAAATAAGATACATAAGCCAATGGGGAGATGGTTGCTTCTGTTTAGACCACATAAAAGCTGGAGCCAGCTGCTTTCATTTGACAAACACTTTCTGATGTCATGGCTTGTGTATGAAGGTGACAATCTAACTTGCAAATCTTACACAACATAGGGCAATCAGGGACCATATGATCTGAATGAGTAGCAATTTCTACTGAAATAATGAGTAATGGACACCATGCTTGGTGTTTAGCTGAACATTTATTCTCAATTTCTTTGTATATGTTTTCAGTTATTTCAAATAAGTAATTCAAGCCCTGTGTTTGTGCTGTAAGTTAAACCTGAGGACCACTGTCATTCTACATTAATTGTGGCAGCTCTTAATCTTTCTTCCTAAAACTGTCTTACCTCTGAAGTACCACAACATAAATAGGTAAGTGCTCACATTTCCCTCTAAATACAAATTGTAAGCTTTGGGACTGAGATATGAATCATTTAGGATCCTGTTTTACTGGTAGGAAAAATAATGATATTTATTTCAATAAAAATTGATGACTGCCTCTACTTGTCCTAGCTAAGGATTGATCCAGCTCCCAAGTTAAATCCTAATTCAATCTATGGTTTTCCTGCCTAAATTAACTTTCCAATTAATTTGAGCCTTATGGATTTAACTGCTGAATTAATTTATTCAACACTCAATTTTGTTTTACTCTTACAAATACAATCTTTATCATATGTCTCTCATGCTATTCGGACTAAGACATCTTGATTTCCCAGAGTGAAATTTATAAAATGAGTGCTGTAGACAAGACTGAAACAAGTAGTTCATTCAACAAAGGGCAGAAATTTGACAGAACTTATGCCATTAATATCTCTGGCAAGGAAGTGTGTTGGTTCACATCCTACAGAGTTCTGAGCCAGACCCACCCTATCACTTTCTCTCTACAATACTTCTTCAACATGCTAAAAGTAGCAGTACCTTAGCTGAAAACAAAGACATTTATATCTTAGTTCAAAGTTTGTATCCTTTAAGCCACAATAATAAATTAAGTAGACTGTATTCATTTTTAAAGTTTAACATTGATTATAGAATTGTCACTTATGGAGACAATAACAAATATAAGCCAAATTGATTTTTTAGAAAATATACTCAAACACTAAATATAACTTACTTTTAAACTTCTGAACTTCACACAAGCAGGTTCACTATCTAACCTAATCTAATAATCTGAGAATTTTATCTTTCTTTACAAAAGCAAGAATCAAGATATATCATGTACAGGTATAAATTCTCAATGGTGAATGTGATCATAATGTACACTTTAAATGTATCAATAAACTCAATTTTTAAAATATTACCTTTGGAACTATTTGTCCAGTATTCATCATCGTCAAAATGGGCATCTCCTCCGTAATTTGGTCCAGGAGGAAAAGCATGTGCCAGCAGACCCGAGGGCCCATCAAACGGGTAGAAGTCACCATGCTCTATACACAAAAGCAAGAGTAACGATCTAATTATTTCTAGGTATACTCAGAACAGGGTTTTGGTGAACTTTCATTGAGTTCTGAAAATGTAATGAATAATTGAGAAAGAATTTGAAATGGAACCAATTAAGTAGTTAGGATATAAACTATTTCAAACATAATTCTACACGTGTACCTTTAGTTCCAAAAGAAATCATGATATCTGCAGTGCCTTCGTGGAGTCTGGTAAAATTCAGAGGTGTCACACTGGACCAAACTTTGAAAGCCTTTTTGAATGCTTTTTCCACTTCAGAATGAGTCATATCAGGTGTATAATTCACAATTCTATTCAACAGAGGAGGTTTGGATTAAATTATGGAAGGTCGGTACTGCGTGAGAATACACTCTCTTAGAATGTTGTTTATCAACTCAAAATGTAAAGGCTTTTTTAAAAGTTCTACTAGAGGTAGAATTTAATTGTAATGCCATACAAGCATTAAAAGTCAAAATTTCAATCAGACATTTGAACATTTCTCCCTATCTGCACATATTCCTTCATAAATGTAAATATTCAGAAGAATAATGCAAAATATTTTACATGCTAAAATTTAGGGATTATATTAATATCACCACATTAGAAAGCCCACAAAGTTTATAGAATAATTGGAACACTAAGCACTATTGTAAAATAAACTGATTACTACATTTGCTATTTTTCTTAAATCTACCGTTAGTTCTATTTGATAATATTTTTTAATAGAATGACGTTGATATTTTTACTGAAAACTTATACTGGATTACTGTATAATGACAGATGTTATAAAATATTCTCAGTAGCAGCATTAAAGCTATTCGAGTGAAGTTCCAGTTAAGTGGTTCAGGTTTACTAAATATTTGACATTCAATACTGAGAGGAAAAAAAATGAGCAAATATTAAGTAAAGCTAGTCTATGGTTTACCTGTAAGTTAAATTCATTCTGGGCCATTTGAGAGTCTGGGGGAAAACATTGTATTCACCCACATCGGGGACCCCACATCTTGGTTTCTTCATGATGTCTAAGGTGTTCTCATCAAGCTTGCCTGTCACCTCTAAGCCGAAGAAAGACTGCATTTCTCGGAGCCTATCAACCGCTGAACTTGCTGCATTCTTCTTCAAGATTCCCGCAAGATTCACAGGGTGGTAGTATGATCTCAGGTAGCGCTAGAAAAGAGACCAAAATGATTGGTTTGTAAAAGAAAAATGAATTCATGAGATGGACCACATCATCAAGAAAGGCAAGGAACTCTACCTCTGCAAACTGGAAGTCTTCTTCTGACAAGTCCTCGTCGTCATCACTACTGGGCAGGGGCAAGGACTGACACTGAGTCCAGCTCAGGAAGAGGAGGGCAGCCAGGACCCCTGGGCGCATCTTGAAAGGCTGCCCTGGAGATTGCTGCCTTCCTGCCAGCATGTACCTTTGCTTTTATAGGGCAGGAGCGGTGAGTCAGCACTGATGGATAGGTTTCAACTTCCTAGTAAGTTGAAGGTAAACATGCTTACAAGGCAGCTTTTTTTTCCCCCTCTCCCAAGTGTGGTTTGTGGCAGAATTTGAGGGAAATACAAAAATGAAGGCATCTCTTATTTCAGCAGGGTCCCAAACCCCATCTGGCAAAATAAATGGCCTCAGCATATTTATGGATACTGTGGGAAGAAGCAGACGACGGGACATTTTTCACTTCACTTGGCGCAATTTTGTTCTTTTAGAAAATAGATACTTTGATTTCTTCAGATAAAAAGAATACTAAGATAGTATGTTTGCATCCTTAAAGAGAAACAGAGTCCTGCTTCCGGAATGTTTGTTGCTTGTTGAGTTCTAAACTAAATTTTCTCTAGAGCAACTACAGAGGAAACCACTGTTTACCTGAGGTCCACGGAATTACACCAGAGTAGTGCTTAAAGACTTAGAGATGTTATAAAGGACTGAGCCCCATGGCTGGAATTTAAACACACTGACACAACTTTTTCATAAAAATGAAGTACTGTATGAATTTTCTGCACATACAGCTAGAGGTAAAATAATCATACAGAAATACAGCAAATCTAATAATTAAGGATATATATTGAGAGATAATTCCATACTGAATTTAAAGGGCACTATCCACGTAATTCTTACAATAAGCTAGATAGATAGTATGGGAAGCTTGTTCTTTATCTTACACACAGATACTATGAGATGTAGAAGATTAATATTTATTTACATAAATTATGCCACTAAGATTTAGGCCAATCAGCTCAAATCTCCATTTTATTAACCACTAATCAGTATGACTTCTACTGAACACTAACCCTCACCTTAACTCTAACCCTAACTAGCTCCGTTCATTCTCAGATAATTTCTTAAAAACTTATATGCCTGGTTTCTACACCGCTGGAAATGCAAAACAAAAAACAAGAAACAAAACAAAACAAAACAAAAACTAAGAAATTTAGTTAAACATGTAGCCAATTATAAGCTTCTCAATTCTTAAATTTGAATAGTAGGAGTAGCCCTGGTAAGAAACAACTGAGAAAAATAGATTTGGAGTCCTCTTGGAGATTATTATTCTTTTCCAAATGCCACACATCAATATTATGAAATGAAAATGGTATCTTTGGCATCCTGTAAATAGTTAGAGTAATATAAGCCATGATCTTCAGATTCATTTCACTTCTTTAAAAACAATAAATGATTGAAAATGCAAGTTAATCTAAATTATTAAGAGTCAGAAAGAAAACACTCAGCTCAACAAGCTAGTAAGCCAAAGAGAAGCATGAATACAGTTATAAAGTGTAGGAAAGTGACACTGCAACATATGGACAAAATTACTATAATCTGGGCCGGGGAGTTAGCTCAGTGGTTCCGGCGCCTGTCTCGCAAGCGCAAGGACCCGGGTTCAATTCCCCGGTAACCACATAACAATACTGGGTGTGGAGATTCACCCCAGCAGCAACCAGTACCACATACCACAGTGCCGGGCGTGGTGGCTCACGCCTGTAATCCCAGCACTCGGGAGGCAGAGGCAGGAGGATTCTGATGTGAGTTTGAGGCTGAGCTGAGGGCCAGCCTGAACCACAAAGCGAGACCCTGTCTCCAAAAACCTAAAAAAAAAAAAAAAAAAAAATTACTGTAATCTAATGTAACTGTTGCTTAAAAAAAAGAAACAAAAACAGCAAAGCAATCAATTGAGGGAATTTTATTATGCTTTTATTTAAAATACAGCCAAGTATATGGATTGTTTCAACTGAGTTTAAGCTTATATTTGGGTTTAATCAGAAATACAAAGCAATAATTTGCAAATTTAAATTAAAAGAGAAAGCTTTCTTTTACCAAGCCAATGACTATTATTTGAGCATTAACTGTGCATGATAACCCCGTAGAAATGAAGATGAGAACCTCTTTTATAGGATCATTACTTTATCTCCTCCTAAAAGAACTAGTGTGGTAAAACAAAAATTAGTGCCACTGTTTCTCAACTTTAAAAATAATCCTAATTATCAAATAGCTTTACTGTTTTGTTAATGTGTTATCCCATTTAAGACCTTTAAGACATTTAAGCATGCACACACACACACACACACAACCACACACACAACCACACACACATACACACAAACCACAGAGAGATAAATAAGAATATGCTATTATATATTCTGGAATTTAGTAGAAACCAAAATTTCTCAGAGAATTACAATAGATGATTCTTTAAGGGAAGGATTAAACTATGTGCCTAGAAGCTATGGTTCAGTGAGAAGTGATTTTAGACAACTAACAGGATGTGTCATCACATCATAATGTGTTTGAAAACTGCTTGCCAACATGAGTGCTTATCTCAGGTTATTAACTGTTAAGATGAAAGCTAGGCCTTCTGGTTATCATTGGTGAAATGATTTGTGGTTTCAAATGCCGCTCGGAGGCAGGCATATTTCAATGGCTCTAACAAGTCTTAGTGAATCACTGGGAAATTTGAAAATTCACAGAATGAGCAACCAAAACTGTTTGGAATAAATTAGGAGTATTCATCTACTGCTGACTCAGATATAAGCAATATGGGACTTTTTAAACATTATGTCATCATCAGTTTCTAAGTTCAAAACATCATCCTTGAGAGAAAACAGAAATGTCCATGAATAAATATTTAGTAAAACCCAGAATGGTTCCATATTAGGAATGACATAATTGATTTGTCTCTTGAATTAGACTAAATTTTTCAAAATTCTGTAAGTCAAGGAATCCTGAACATAAAGATTTTAGATTCAGTTTAAAGAACTATAAATTTGTACCATCTACATTTATGTTGGGAAGGCTAGTGGTATCTCTGTTTTTCTGAAAGGTAAGTAATTTGACTACTTCATGGGGTTTTTTTGTTTCACTTTCTGATTTTTTTGTCTTGTTTTATCTATAACAACATGGAAGGGGTTTACCTATTCTTTAAAAAGAGAATTAAATTTGAATTTAAGCACTTAATCATAGTTGCACCACCTACATTGAGATGTCAGAGTACCCTACCTAACCTACTTAGGCACTGTCCTTTGTGGTGAAATCCACAGTATGTATGAAATACCAAGACTTTTTTTAGATCCTGTAGCTACAAACCAGGCCAGCAATTTAGGAGGACATTTATTATTAACATTTGAATCGTGTGCCCTTCAGGATGTTATTATATTCATACTGGTTTGATTCACAAAAGAAATTAATAGAATTTATAATAAACAAAGGAAATGCCTTTTTATTTTCTGCTAGAGTATCACATCTGAATATCTAAACTTAATTTACTGGGTTCACTTCCTAATGAATTTAAACTTTGATTGTTTAATTCTTAATGAATTTTAACTTTTATTGTTCCATTAAAATGAGTGTTTACTAGCCAGGCATGAAGCACACACATGTAATTGCTGTACTTTCGGAAGCTGAGGCAGAACTCACAAATTTGAGCCCTGCCAAGTTTAGTCACTTAAAAGATTGTCATGGTGTATTTTGACTGCAATCATGATTTGTATACATAATGTACCAATAAAGATTTCAATTAAAAACAAAAGATTGTCACAATATTTAAAAGAGCTGGATATGAGCACAAAGATCCTGGGTTGGATATCCAGTAGCAAAAAAACCTCTACCAACCAACCAACCAACCAACCAAAGAAACAAACAAACAAAAACCAAAAACAAACCATACACACACAAAACAAAAACAGAAACAAACAAAACAAAAAACATTTACTGACTGTCTACTTCTGATAGATTTAATAAAATAGTATAAGTGAAAACAACTAAGAATAGAACATACACTCCAGCTTAGCTTGGTCCAAATTTGTTTGGAAATGGTAAAAATCTAGGGTTGTTTTTTTTTCTAGTGAAAAATAGAGATAAAAAAATTTAGAAAAATGGAGAAATGTCTTTGTGGCTTTAAAAAGTAATTTCAGTATATTTAGAAATATCTAATATTTAAACAATGAAGTAAATTTCTATTTTTAAAATAGCCTTTTTCCACCTTATTAGCTTAATTCACTAAAGTAGAAGTCATTATGTATGTTTTAAATAACACATTTTCTAATATAAAAAGTGATATATAAAATATAAAATGTCATTACACAATTTTTGCAAAACAAAGTCAGAAGAAAATAACTACAACATCCTGAGATTTTTGAGGATGATTTTTATGATTTTTTCCATAAACAGCATCTTATATTCTAAAAATTTTATAGTCTACAATTGATTTTCATGGTTTTATAAATAGCACTTTCTAGGATTAAAAAGTTATGTTATTGGTATGTTTCTTTTCTTTCCTTTATTGCTTGTATTGGCTCTTTTTAGATACACATTGTGATCACATTCAACACTGAGAATTTGTACCTGTACATGGCACTTCTTGATTCTCATGTTTTCCCCTTCCCTGCCCTCCCTACAGTCCCCACCCCCTAATACATAAGCTCTGTATCCTTTTTTAAACAATCAAGTTTTTTCTTTCCCTTGTTTATTTTCCCCTACCTGGTCTTTCCCTTTTATTTTTTCATATTTTCTTACTCTTTCACATTACCTATTATACATTTTGGCATTCATCTACACCTTCGTTTTTTCATTCTGGAGAAAAGATATGGTAATTACACATCTGTGTCCTGTTTATTTCATTTATGAGTATATCCTTGAGGTATCCTTTGAGTATAAATGACTCAAATTTATCATTCTTTGTGGCTGAGAATATTCCATTTTACAGAAAAACCACATCTGGGCCAGCTCAGGTGGAGCTGCGCCCACCTTGGAAATGGTTCAAGCCTATCATATAGTTAAGAATGAGCTCAAAATATTTACAAAATGTATCTTAATGATGCTATATATTAAAGAGACTGATATGGTAGCACAATTCATAGTACTGTCAAAAAAAAAAGAAAAAAAAAGGTGGTTGATTTAAAAACGGGCTGAAGATTTACTGTGCCTACCTTAGAAGAACCATATCTTCTTTGTCCAAATGATGGCCATTTGGGTTGTTTCAAAGATTCAACTATTATAACTTAAACTGCTATAAACATGGGTGTACATCTATAACTGTGGTGTGATTCTTTTAATTTTTTCTTGTAAAAATATCTAGCAGGGAAATACCAGGGTCAAATGGGACCTCCAGTCTTAGTTTTTTGAGGAATCTCAACACTGATCTCCATAGTGGATGCACCAGTCCACACTCCTCTTAACACTGGAGAAGCGTTCCTTTCTCCCTGAAGCCCCACCAGCATAGGATGGTGACACCATAGGATGGTGTCAGCAGTATCTATCCCTTAGCTGTCTCCTGGTTGATTTTGTGATAGTGGCCATTCTCTGTGGAGTGAGATGAAATCTGTATTGTTTTCATTTACATCTTTCAAATGACCAACAACTTTGAACATTTCTTCATATTTATTTATTGTCTTTACTTCATCTAAAAAATGTCTGTTCATTTCAGATGTTGAATTAGATTTTTGAATTGAGTCTTTAAATTTGGGAGAGCTGATTTTTAAAAAGTTCTTTGTATACTCTATATGGTAGCCTTTGAGAAACAGCTGGTAAAAATTCTTTCCCAGGGCCGAGGAGTTAGCTCAGTGGTTCCGGCACCTGTCTTGCAAGTGTGAGGACCTGGGTTTGATCCCAGTTAATCACATACCATACTGGGTGTGGAGACTCACATCCAGCAGCAACCAGTACCACATACCACAGTGCTGGGCGAGGTGGCTCACACCTGTAATCCCAGCACTCGGGAGGCAGAGGCAGGAGGATTGCTGTGATGTGAGTTTGAGGCTGAGCTCAGGGCCAGCCTGAACCACAAAAAGTGAGACCCTGTCTCAAAAAACCTAAAAAAAAAGAAATTATTTCCCATATTGTAGGTTGTCTTTTCACTCTGTTAGTGGTTTCTCTTGCTGTGCAGAAACTATTTTGTTTAGGATTTTTGAGACAGGGTCTCGCTTTGTAGTTCAGGCTGGCCCTGAGCTCAGCCTCAAACTCACATCACAGCAATCCTCCTGCCTCTGCCTCCCGAGTGCTGGGATTACAGGCGTGAGCTACCATGCCCAGCACTGTGGTATGTGGTGCTGGTTGCTGCTGGGTGTGAGTCTCCACACCCAGTATTGCACGTGGTTAACTGGGGATCAAACCCTGGTCCTTGTGCTTGTAAAACAGGCGCCAGAACAACTGAGCTAAATCCCCGGCCCCAGAAGCTTTTTAAAAGGATAAGATCCCAGTAATTTGTTCCTTCTGCTAGTTTCTGTGCTGTTAAGGTACATGACATATCCTGATTCTCATTTTTTCCCATTCCCCTGACCTCCCTCAACCCCTCTCAATATACATTAGCTTTGTTTTCATTTTGGTAGGTTTCCTCTACTTTATTTTTGATTCCAGAAGAACTACTATCAATGGTTTTGGAATAGTAATCTTCATCAAACCTATCACAAAGTTAAGAATAAGCTCAAAATTTTATAGAATGTATCTTAATGATGCTATATATTAAAGAGATTGATATTTACATTTTCTATGAGAATACTGTAGTTATTTAATTTCAGAAAATTATAATCAGGAGTCCCTGTCAGTGATGAACTGCTAATAGAGGCATCTACCTCAAGCTGGCTGCTAGGGAAATTTCACACCTTTAGTTCTTGTCCATAGCAAAGACAGAGCTTCTCTCAGTAATAGGATGGTGTCAGCAGTATGTATCCCTTAGGTGTCTCCTGGGAACTTGAGCTTACTTCCTCCTTTTTATGTCCATCTACCATCATGTGGCCTTGTATGGCTCTCAGCTTCTTAAATGCTTAAAACAATGAGTCATAGAAGGATCTATTTCTTAGTGCAAAGCTATGACCAAGCAACTACTAAATCATGTCTAAGGTAAGGGACATAATAAATCAACACCTGAATTACAAAGAAATCTTTTAAAACTATCGATTCTAGGATAATTTTGTTGTTGTTGTTCTCTAGTAATTTAGCTCTTAACTAAATCAGTGGAGTCACAGAGAAATTAATAGCACAGGCCTTCACATCAGATACATCAGATGAAATTTCAGCTCTGCCAGTAGGGTCCTGACTTCTAGCAGTTTCTTTAACCTCTCTAAACCTTCCTTCCCTCCCCTGAAAAACAGTAATGAGGAAGCTTTTATAGAATAATGCAGATAAAGAGTGTAGCTCATTGTATGGACCCATAGGTTATTGCCAATTATAAATATACTCACTAAGTTATTCTAAATGCCACATAGATTATTATTCATAATCATTTATTCTCTCTCTCTCTCTCTCTTTTTTAGTTCTGGAGAGTTTTTAAAAAATGTATATAACTAGGGGCTAGGATTTAGTTCAGTGGTTCCAGTGCCTGCCTTGCAAGTGCAAGGGCCCGGGTTCAATCCCTGGTTACCACATACAATAATGCCAGGCAGGGTGACTCATGCCCACCAGCAATCAGTACCACATACCAGAATGCTGGGCATGGTGGCTCATGCCTGTAATCCCAACATTCAGGAAGCAGAGGCAGGAGGATTGCTGAGTTTGAGGGTGAGTTCAGGACCAGCCTGAACTACAAAGTGAGACCCCGTCTCAAAAAATTAAAAAAAAAAAAGTGTATAACTAAAACAGACAGAATTCCTGTTCTGACATTCTAATCTGAGAGATAGCATATGTTTGTCCTACACTTTTCTGTCAGCCTTCATTGGTCCTTTCCACACACTGGTAATTTATCTCTCCTTAGTCACTATCTCCTGTCCTTCCCCCATTATAGTTCTTGTCATAACCTCCCTAGAATGTCAGTCATTATAGAAACCTCAAAGTTGCCCTTGTTCTTCTGGTGAATATTTGTGATTCTTGAAGGAATACCAAGCACCCAAGAGCCAAAGAAATGAATGCTAAATGATAGAATCCCATGTATGATTAGAGGTACTCTAACTGTGGAGGGTGGAGCTGGGACTGAAGACCTTCCATGCAGACAAAAAAATGAGACCCAAAGTTGCAGTATACACTGATTCATGGGGAAAAGACCTGCATAAATCCTGATAGAAGAGCTCCCCTACTAGTAGAAGAAAATGAGAGTATTCTCTCTAAACAGGAATATTTCATGAATTCTTCAGGTGAGGAGTGATTTAAAAAATGGCGAACAATGTTGATGAGTGCCATCTAATGAAGAATCTATCAGCTTCAGTGTAAGAAACAGTGATAACAGTGCGTGACAAATTTCAACTACGGTTCCATTCTCAAGCATTTAAACAACAGATTTGAACTCAAGGTCAAAGAGTGTGCAATTTGTTCCACATGTTTTTACTGCTCAAAGCAAGAGAATTTGTCCGTTTTATTGGAGTTGTGTGACTGCACTGCTTCAGATTTTAGCTTTTCTGGAAATGTAATCACAGCTGAAACTTGAGTTAGGACCTTGAGACCAAGATTTGAAGTTCTCATTGGAAATCATCCAGTTCTTCCATGGGGGTGCGGGTGGGGATGGGGAGCCATATCTGTGAAGATCTAGCATCAAGATAATGTTGATTATGGGTTTTTTGTTTGTTTTTTGGTTCTTTTTTTTTTGCTACTAAAGACATTTGTGAAAGAAGACTTCCAGAAGTGCTTCAGAAAGTGACACAGAATGATGGGACAATGTTTGAATTGAAGGAAGTATTTTGAGGGGGATTATGTTAATCTGTCTTTTGCTATAATAAATGTTTTAAAATCTTAAACATTCACTGTCCTTTTTTATCATATCTCATAAATTTCATCCATATTGTGGGACTATTAGGCCAAATGAATGGAAAATCAATGGCTTTCCTTCAGACTATGAGAGATTATGCCAGAAAAATCCAGTTTATAAAGTACACCTTATGATCACACTCTTCATAGAGAATTTGTATTTATACATGAGAATTTGTACCTTGATCCTTATTTTCTCCCACTGACATGCCCCCCTTAAACCCTTTTCCCATATACATTAGCTTTGTTGCCCTTTAGTTTTCTTACTTTAAGTTTTCATTCCTGTCTTTCTTTTCAACTGCCCCCCCAGTTCCTCTTACTCTTTGAACATTGCTTCCTATTTGACAGTGACTTTGGGCCTTATTTACACCATCAATTCACACCAGAGTACCAATTCAATATTTGCACATGTGTTCTACTTATTTCACTTATGAGTGTGGCCTGAAGGTGCATCCCTTTAACTATAAATGTCTCAAGTTTATCTTTCTTTATGGGTGAGTATTACTCTATTTTATGGAAAAAACAAAAAAAGCATATCTTCTTTATCCAGTCACCAGTTGATGGACTTTTCAGCTGTTTCCATTATTTAGTTATTACAAATTCCATTGATGGGGCAGGAATTTAGCTCAGTGGTTCCAGCGCCTGTCTTGCAAGCGCAAGGGCTCTGGATTCAATCTCCGGTAACCACATACAACAATCCTGGGCCTGTTGGTTCATGCCCACCAGTAATCAGCACCACATACCACAGGGTGTGGTGGCTCATACATGTAATCCCAGCACTTGGGAGGCAGAGGCAGGAGGATTGCGGTGATGTGAGTTGGAGGCTGAGCTCAGGGCCAGCCTGAACTACAGAATGAGACTCTGTCTCAAACACAAACAAACAAACAAACTCCATTGCTATAAACATGGGTGTATATATGTCACTGTGGTATGATGCTTTTAATTCATTCAGGAACAGGAAGACAGCATGATCAAAAGGGATTTCTAACCTAGATTTTTTGAGACATCTCCACACTGATTTTCACAGTGGTTACTCCAGTGTACACTCCCACCAACAGTGGAGAAGGATTCCTTTTCCTCACAGCTCTGTCAGCATTTGTTAAAATTGAATTTTTAAAAAACAATATAAAGCAATAAGACCAGGATTATTCCAAGTCACTAGAAATCTGTCATCCTATTTTTACAGTTGCAGCGCTCAACATTGAACCTAAGTCCTTCACAGTGAGCTACATCCCCTCACAACTCCAGCTTTTTTTCTTTTTGAAAAAGGTTTGCACATTGCTCAGGTAGGCTTGCCCTTCTGTGCTGTACAAATGAATGTACTCTCCTATTTCTATGTTTTCCAAGATAGAAACATTCTTACAGCAAGATCTTCAGATGCCTAAGTTACTGTGAGGAATGTATTTTCTATTCACATTCTTGTACTTTCTTTTTTAATAAGTAGAGAGACTGTAGATAAATATTTAATACTGTGTTGCTTACTTCTTGGTACAATATTTAGTTAAAATATCAATGAATAGCAGAAATATAAAATAAAGCAGGAAACATGAAAAATAATTTTATATCTGAATATGTGACTATATGTTTGTTTATAAGTCACTATAATATGATCGCTGCACTGTGGTTTGAATATCCAATTGGTAAACTGTCACACTTAGTGTAACCACTGGGGAAAAAATTGGGTCAGGTCAAGACTTATTTATAGTGTAACCACATAATCCCTGTGGTGTTAGCCTAACTCTCAGACCTCAAGAAGCATTTTGGCTAATTGTGTTTGGTTTCTTTAGTTGCTGTTTGGGCATATGAGATAGAAAGTCTGATATTTGGACCATTTGTATACATAAAACAATGCAATTGTCTCCAAAATGGAAGATTTCTGTGACTTTGACTACTCTACATGTTTTCTGATTACATCAGAAATAAAGAGTAAGTACCATTTCTGAGAAGATAACAGACTAGTTAACAGCAGAGAAAGCCTCTCAGATTTGCTTTCCAGACTCTGGAATGTAACAGTGTGAGGAAGAAAAAGAGGGAAGTGAGTCCCCAGGACCTAGGAAGGATCTGAAGAAAGAATTGGAGCCCAAGAATGGAGAGAGTAATGAAGAGGAAGGAGGCAGCTGGCAGTGCTTTATCCCTGAGCCTTGATTCACAGCGTGGAAAGGTGGCGGGAACCTACAGATGCACAACTGTGACCCCAGAGGCCTCCTCAGAGAAATTCACGAAGGGAACAGAGAAATGGACACAGCAGATTGACTGACTGAGTTATTCAGGTTCAGACTCCCACCCAGAAGAGGGTGATTGGCCAGTAGCCATCTTGGGGTGGGGGTGGGCAACTGAGCTCTGAACTCAGAACAGCTGTGGTCTGGCTTCATCTAGCAGCTGCCAGTGTGAGAAAGAGGTTGCTAAGTTAAATCAGCAAGTGATCAAGGAGCCAAGTTACATCTGACAGAGAGCTAGGTTCTACCAAGCAGGAGGCACATAGAAGGTATGGAACAAATGAGGCCCCAGCCTCACAGCCAGAAGCCAGCCTGAATTTCAGTGGAGCTAGCGGTGCAGGATTGCTTGGATTATCTACTACCCCAGAGTAAATCTGTAGTTGGCTTTCTGGGATTAATCAAAATGGATCTGGACTCTGTTTGCCCACCTTGTTTGCCAGTGACATCAGAGACGTGCTTTGAAGTGGACACTTTTTTCTTATGTTTTTCTTTTCTTGTTTTAGTTTTGTTATTTACTTGATCATTTTTGTTTTATGAGTATGAATATTATTCTAGTTTTTTATGGTTTTCTGTTCTGGTTTTTATTTCTACCTGCTCTGTTTCCCTCCTGCCTTCTTTACCAGTTTTCCAATGTTATTCTTATCTTCCCTGTGCCTTCAGCCTTGCTCTTAATCTCTTCCTCTTCTTTTATTTTTCTATTATTCCCCCTAATTCCTTTTAAAATTTTCTCCCTGGAAGGTAAAATTGCCATCCCAAAGACTTATTTATGTTGTAAAATTTTCTGACTTGTTTTAGATTTTTGTTATATAACCATAAATCTAGTTCATATAGTTAAAGGCAGCAAATTAAGAGTAACCACAGTTTGTATTTTCCTAGGCTGTGTTTGATATTATTGCTACTGCTGATTGTACTACCTTAGGCAAGGTGACATAATTTTTCCAATCAGTTGCTCTTCCTAGTATACAAAAACTGAGATTGCGTAAGGGCTATCAGTGAGATCACTGCCAAAGAACCAGAGGCTGGGTCAAGAAGGCAGCAGTTTCTCATCCCAAGGAGTAGAAGAAGTAGGATTCTGCAGCACACAAAAACCTAAAAGCCAGCTATACCTAGAAGACATCTCTGAGACATCTGTCCTGAAGATTTTATTTATTTATTTATTTTTGAGACAGGGTCTTGCTTTGTAGTTCAGGGTGGCCCTGAGCTCAGCCTCAAACTCACATCACAGCAATCCTTCTGCCTCTGCCTTCTGGGTGCTGGGATTACAGGCGTGAGCCACCACGCCCAACACTGTGGTATGTGGTACTGATTGATGCTAGGCATGAGTCTCCACACCCAGTATTATATGTGGTTACTGGGGGATCAAACTCAGGCCCTTGTGCTTGCAAGACAGCACTGGAACCACTGAGCTAAATCCCTGGCCCCCTAAAGGTTTTAAATACTAGCAATAAAGCTATTTGCTATATGCAGTGTATAAGCATCAACCCAGGAATTAAACTTTAAAAATTAGAAAATGAGACGACACTGAAGCAAGATGCAAGCCCAGTCTTCTAGCTCACCAAAGGTAAGCTCAGGGGGCAATGAGGTGGAATAATTTGACAGCCACCATCTCTGAAGCAATTATAACAGAAGTAAAAGAGCAGATAAATGAAGATCTAGAAAAAAAATCAAATCAGAGGTAATTTCTCAGATAACTACATAGATGATTACCACAATGAAAAACATGCTTAATAACTCTAGAGCAGATATAGATAAAAAAGTAGCAGAGCTTAGGAAAATTATAAAAATCATAAATGCTTAGAATAGGAATGATATGGAATCCATGATACATATGAATAATTAAAGCTGAATCAGGAAGACATAAAAATTCTAAATAAACCAAAAGTAGTCAATGAAATTAAATATGCAATTTAAAACCTATCAACAAAGTAAAGCCCAAGCAAGGATGGATTCACTGCAGAATTTTAGAAGAAAGTTAGAGAAGATGCAATGCCTCTACTTCCCAAACTCTTTAATAAAATTAAAAGGGAAGCCATACTTCCAAATTCATTCCTGGAGTCAAGCATTACCCTGATACTAAAACTGGAGAAGAATGCAACCAAAAAAGAGAGCTGGAAGCCAATCTCTCTCATGACTGTAGATACAAAAATCCTCAATAAGATACCAGCAAAGATAGTGTAGGAAGTCATAAAGATTATACCCCATGACCACATATCCATCAGTTAAATTTAAAATGTAATTAAAAATCTATAAACAAAGAAAACTCCTGATCCTGATGACTTTACTGTGGAATTCTACAAGACATTTAGAGAAGAGCTAATGACACTGCTTCCCAAACTCTTCAATGAAATTGAAAGGGATACAGTACTCCTAGGTTCATTCCTCAAGGCAACTATTTCATTGATTCCAAAAGCAGAAAAAGATTCAAAGAGAACTGGAGACCATACTCCCTAAATGAACATAGATGCAAAAATTCTAAGTAAGATACTGGCAAACAGAATATAGAGGATCATCAAGAAGATCATACACCCAGGCCAAGTTAGATTCACCCCAGGGACTCAAGATGGTACAATATATACTAATCAATAAGTGTAATACACTACATTAACATAATCAAGGATAAAATACCATATGCTCCTCTCAATAGATGCAGAAAAATCATTTGACAAAGTCCAACACCCATTCATGATTTAAAAAAAAAAAATCCTCACAGAAAATTGCAACAGATGGTCTTTTTCTCAACCTGATAAAGGCCATCTGTGACAAATACATAGCCAACATAACACTAAGCAAACAAATATTGAAAGCTTTCACTCTAAAATCAGGAGTAAGACGTCCACTGTCACCACTCTTATTCAAGATAGGTCTGGAAACATTAGCCAGAGCAATAAGACAAGAGAAAAAAATAAAAGGAATAAGGATAAGAAAGGAAGAAGTTAGATTATCATTATTTGTGGATGACATGATGCTCTATGTATAAGGCCTCCAAAATTCCACCAAAAGACTTCTAGATTTAATAACCCAATTCAGTAGCATAGGTGGGTACAAAGTCAACACTCAAAAATTAATAGCATGTGTGTACACCAATCAAAATCTCACTGAAAGAGAAATCAGGGAAACAACTCCTTTCACAATAGTATCCAACAGATGAAATACCTAGGAATTAACCTAATGAAGAAAGTAAAAACCTTATGTTGAAAACTAGAGTATTCTGAAAAAAAGGACAGAGAGTGGATATCAGAAAATGGAGAGATATCCCTTGTTCTTGGACAGGAAGAATCAATAGAATGAAAATGGCCATAATGCCCCAATTGTTATACAGATTAAATGCTGTCCCACAAAATAGTAATAGTATATCGCACAGACTTAGAGAAAAAAATTATAAAAAACTTTATTTGAAACCAGAAGAGACCTAGAATGACCAAAGCAATTCTGGGCAACAAAGGCAAGGGAGAGTTCATCACAGTGCCTGACTTGCAAGTATACTACAGAGCTACAAAGACCAAAACCAGCCTGGTACCGGTTCAACAACAACAAAACAAAACCAGACTTGAGAATTAACAGAACAGACTAGAAGATCAGAAATAACTCCAAACATAGTTAGCTATGTTATCTTTGACAAAGGAGCCAAATACTTTCACTAGCCTCTTTAATAAATGGTGCTGGAAAAATGAGCCTTCCACATGCTGAAGATCAAAATTAGACCTATATCCTTCACCATGCACTAAACTAAAATCAAAATGGATAGATTATTAAAACAGAAAAACTAAATCTGCTAGAAGATAGAATAGGTAAAAACTCTTGAAGATGGTATGGGCAAAGATTTTATGAGAAAAACATCACACAGGAAAATGACAAAAAATCCACTGAAATCTCAAGCTCAAGCTCAAGCTTTTGAACAGCAAAGAAAACACCAATAGAATAGAGAGAAAATCCATGCTATGGGGAAAAAAATTTGCCAGTTGCTCCTCAAAGGACTTATGTCTAGACAATATAAAGAACTCAAAAAAAAATCACCCCCCCAAATTTAAAGACCAAGTCCAAAAATGGACATCTTCCCAGATGATAAAGTAGAAACAATAAATAAATATATGAAAACACATTCAATGTCACTAGTTATTTGAGAGATGCAAATTAAAACAACACTGAGATGACAGTTCACTTCACTTGAGAAAGAATAACTGTTATTAAAATAAGAGGAGATGATATTGTATTTGAAGAGAAAAAGGTATCTTTACTGTTGGTGGAAAGGAGACTGGTACAACTACTGTAGAAATCAGGGTGGAGGGCCGGGGATTTAGCTCAGTGGTTCTGGCACCTGTCTTGCAAGCGCAAAGGCCTGGGTTCAATTCCTGGAAACCATATACAATACTGGGCATGGAGACTCATGCCCAGCAGCAATCAGTATCACATACCACAGTGCTGGGTGTGGTGACTCATGCCTATAATCCCAGCACTTGGGAGGCAGAGGCAGGAGGATTGCTGTGATGTGAGTTTGAGGCTGAGCTCAGGGCCAACCTGAACCACAAAGCGAGACCCTGTCTCAAAAAAAAAAAAAAAAAAAAAAAAAAAAAAAATCAGTGTGGAGATTTCTCAAAAAATGAAAAGTAGAGATTGCATTTTACTCAGATATTCTCATCTTCATATCTTCCTGAAAGGATTAAAAGCATAATATCACAGAGACATCTTGAGATCATAATGATAAATAAAATAGATCAGACATACATGTATAAATATTGCATGATTTCTCTGGTATAAGAAACTGGAAGTGTAAATAAGAATCAAAATGTTTAATAAATATTGGGAAATGGGAAGAAAATGTTCAAATGAGAAGAGGAACGAGAGAAGGGGAGGAGGGAGGAAGGAAGGGACAAGAAAATACCAATAGAAGGAAAAATGGAAACAAGACTTCGTGAACAAAGGGGAAAGGAGATTAAAGGAGGGGAGGAGAGTAGGGACAAAAAGAAGCAAGATATGTTCTGTACAGGTACAAATTCCCTATGATAAATGGTATCATTATGTATATTCAAAATGTACTGATAAAATAAAAAGTTTAAAAGAGTAAAGATTACTTACCTTCACCTAAGGAATCACATGTCTAGACTTCATCGTAACCAAAGTAAGCACTGCTTCCCAGATTCTTACCGAGAAAGACATGAGCTATCTGTCTACAGGGCCCATCGAATGGAGAGAAATTGCCATGTGTATAGAAGAACAATTAAGAAAATATGTATGAGAAAATTGTCGAAGCAATAACAAAGCCTGCCACTGCTGGCAGGAGACAGTGTTCAAAAGAGAGATATCTCCAATAAAGATAATCTTTTACTTGTTATCATCTATACTCCCAAAGAAGATAGTGACATAAGCAATGCTCTAGAAAACTCTGAAATTGAGTGAGACCACTCCAAACCTTGACTGTCATTGGAATAGTGTGACCTACAGAATTGAAGCACAGATCTGGTGTGAAATTCATTTTTATTTCTTTAGAGATTAGATTTATACCTGCCCCAAATGAGTAAATTTAATGGATAAAAACAAAGAACAGGTTCAAGGTGTTTATCTAGAATCTCATTTGCAAAAGATCCAGCTTCATCCAATGATGCGGGTTGAATATTTGTAGGAAAATGAGTTAGAGTAGTACATGCTACTGTAGTTGAGACAATTGATTGTAGCTTTTCTTTTTCTTTATTTTTTTTTAAGGTTTTTTCAGACAAGATCTCACTTTGTAGTTCAGGCTGGCCCTGAGCTCAGCATCAAACTCATATCACAGCATCCTCCTGCCTCTGCCCCCCAAGTGCTGGGATTACAGGCGTGAGCCACCATGCCTGGCACTGTGATATGTGGTACTGATTGCTGGTGGGCGTGGGTCTCCACACCCAGTATTGTATGTGGTTAACTGGGGATCGAACCTGGGCGCTTGTGCTTGCAAGACAGGCACTGGAATCAACGAGCTAAATCCTCTGCCTATTGTAGCTTTTCTTTAAAATTCAATTTATATTGAAAATTATTATACAAAAAAAGATGAAACTATTTGTTGTCTATTATGGTGGAGATCTAAAGTGTTCCCCCAAAGCTTCATGTGTTTTGAAGGTGATTGGCAGATGCTATACTCACACATGGAGTACTTCATTGATAAGTTCAGTAGATGCATGTGCTGTTAGGAGGTAGGAACTGGTTGGAAGAGTAGTGTGTATTCTTGTCCCAAGCTCTTCCTTTCTCTTTGTCTTTCGCTTTCTGGCTGCCATGTGCTGAACAGCTTTCTCCTGCTATTCCCTTCCCTTCCACTGTCATTTCTGCTTTGGAGTCAACTAAGCATTCATTGAATCCATTGGAAACTGTGACATTAAAAAAAACAAAACCCTCTGTCTTCCTTTAAGTTTCAGTGTTGGTTATTTTGTCCCACTGATAGAAAGATGTTCTCTCTCTCTCTCATATGTGTGTGTGTATACACAATATATTTTAATATATAATTTTATATATAAATATACAATATATACAATTTTCAATTTCAAAATTTTATTTTTCTGATATATCAGGCCATCCAGAAGAGATTTCTAGCTCAGGTTTGAAGTGACAGAGATTAAGCTTACTTTACACAAGAATGTGATTTGGGGACAGGATAGGTAGAGAAATCCCAAAAAGGCCTTCCGAAATCATCTTGAATGCCCTCCTATTACACTGAAAAACATAGGACATTAAAAACATCTTCCAAATTATACAGAGATAAAGTAGATGCTGAGATTGACATCTGACTCCTAAAATGACTTAGTAAAAGGCTTTCATGTAGTTGTAAAAATAAAACAAAAAAATGGCAGGGTGGTCCATGCCTGTGATCCAGCAATCAAGAGCCTGAAGCAGAAAGATCGTGAGTTCAAGGCCAATCTGAGCATGGAGCAAGTCTGAGGCCAGAGTAGATTACACAGAGACCTTGTCCCCATAAAATAAAAATGAAAGCACATACACATACCCATTTAACAGAAAGATGGCATGCTCAATTAGGAACACAGCAGAAGGAAGGCTCATTTACTTCTGTAAAAAGCAGTTCTCTACTGGTAAGGATATCTTGTTTTCTAAATGTCTATGAGGGGACTGTTAGCAGCCAGCAGATAACAAAGCTCTGGAACAGAAAGATCCCGGTGCATCCACTGCTGGGGAAGAAGTAGAAGAGTTTACAGAGATCTTCACTTGAGCACCCAGCACTGGAGAGAGATAACGGGACCCTCTGCCTCACTGAACCTTAATAAAGTGGAAATTTTGTTGCATGATGCATTTCTTATTCCTCCTTTATTTGAACTATTTTCTGCTCGGACAGAGCAAGTATAGCAGATTCTTTTCCCCATAATAAAAAATGATAGGTTAAATGAAGACTTCATCCATCCACTGTTGAGTGATTTTAAATATAAAATACAATTTGGTTTTTTTTTTTTTTTTTTTTTTTAGGATTTTAGCTGTGAAATTGACTAACTAGCAGGAAGCTTGTAGTAATTTGTGTTCTGTTAAAAAATTGGATGGAAGGAAGAAATAAAGCCAAGAACATAATATAAGAAGGAAAGGAAAAAGGAAGAGAGGGAGGCAGGTTAGAAAAAAGGTGGAATTTATTCTGAAACAAAGTAGTGGGCACTGCCCTCATGTTTTTGCTTTTTTATTATGAGAGTAGCTGAGAATCTGAGTCCCTCCCAGCCCCTGAGATGAATAAAAGTGTTTCAGGACTGGCAGAAATTTTTAAAAACAAATTAAGACCCAAAGACACTAATGATTCTATTAACTCTCTTGCTAGAATCATTTTAATGATCAGGTGATTTCTAAATAGAATAATAGATTTCATATGTAGGAAATGAGCCATTTGCCTCATAAAGCACTATGGAGGATATGTGTTAATTTTTTCCAAAACTAAATGGTTTCCCAACTTTCCAAATATTGGCAAGCACAAATGATTAGGCAGATTAGACTGTTTCTTGTACAAGTATGCAGAGTGATGAAACTGATCGAGGAAGCATTGACTTTAACCCATTCTTCCTTCGATGGAAAATGCATTACACACTTTGGAAAGTCCTACATTTGCCAGTTTCTGGCTGACTTCAGAATATTTGGGTACGTTGCAAAACTGGTAAAAATTGAGACATTGATTTTCATGCTTTGTTTTTCCCAGGGCATTTTGAATCAGTTGGCTTCATGAATACTCATTTTGTTATTATAGAGTATAGTCAGCTGATGTGATGGTAGAGTACACTCCACAGCTGGGAACTAAAATGAACATTCTAAAACTTAGACATTTAGTGAACAAGTGCCTCCAAAAAGCCAGTGGAGGCCAAAAATTGTTTTCTCAATAAATCTAGGTAAGTGTGTTCATTTTCAACCTACTTTTTCTGTCACAAATGATAAATAACTCATTTTTTAACTTCGCAGGGCATAAGCTGTAATTCTACCTCTCTCCATAATTCAAGAAAATGTACTAAAAAGTAGTGAGAACAGTATTATCATAGCAAATAACTTAGGCTTTGAATTAAAAAAAATTAAATGGAAGTGGCCTGGTAACTGTATTACAGTTTGTGGTACAGAAAGTAGGGCCAGCAGTTCTTCTGGGACATTCACAGAGACCTAGAAACTCCAGTCTAACCTTCCCACTGTGGTGGGCCCAAATCTCTCATGGGACCATTCCAAAAGGAGGAAGCCCAGTAACTGTACTCCTTTGTTATACAGTGAGTAGGCCCAGAAATTTGGCTGGCACAGTTTCAGAAGCCTGGCAACTCCATCCTAACCTCTGCACTTCATTGAGACCAGCAATTCTCATGGGACCCTCTTGCGAGAACAAGGCCCAGCAACTCCACCACTGGCTACTCTAGGCTACCTGGCTGCTCAGTGATCCAAAGCTGTGCAACAAAGCCCTGGGGCCGTTAAACCCAAGCTCCAGGAAACAGAGCAATAGTGAACAGCAAAGAGAGGACCTTGTTGAGGCTCCTTCATGAAAACTGAAGCCCACTAAAAGAATTAAGAGTCTGCAACAAAGACCCACCAGACTACAGTCCCTGGTAACATGACTGCTCTGTTCATATCTTTCCTGGTGATCCAGAACTGAGGTTGCTAAGGATGATTACAGACTCAAGTGCTAAGGGTCAATTACACCATGAAGATGACCCAGGAAATAGCCATTCCTTAATGGTTCTAGATATTAGCAAGAAAGATGTTTACAGTAAGCATTTTATAGAAGTGAGAAAACATGTAGATAAGACTCAAACACAGAATTCCACATACAAAAGGGAAATTTAAGGAATAATGAGTTGGATCAGCCTGAAACTCAACCACCTGGACTCCCTGAACTGGTAACAAGAGAATCTGGAAAAAATGAAATCAGAAATAATCTTTCAGATAACAATAGAGATAATGATCATGATGAAAGATAGATTTTTAAAAGTGCAAAGGAACTGAAGTGCAAAGGAATTGAAGCTCTTCCCTATGTATTGTCACACCATAAGGCCTTACCAAGATATGTACAAAGAAAAAACATAAAGGCTCACGGGACAAGTGGAGGGGGGGAAGGAAGGAAGGGAAAAGGTGAAAAAATCAGTTAAAATGTGTTACATCTATACCAACTTCCCACAAAGAATGTAAACATTATGCACTACACACATGTACTCATAAACCAAAATAGTGAAAAATAATATTCCTTACATCAATCATTTTTATACTAAGAATTTTCTTGTTAGTTTATTTTTCCCTACATACCTGTGCCTCATTATATACATTAGTGCTCACATTGTAGTCATCACTTACTGACACAGAAACAACAAAGAAGAATGATAACCATAAAACTAATGTTCATTTGGTAACTCAAATAATGTCATTACTTATGTAGTCATACTGAACTATGTTTTATTACTATCATTACCCTTTATTATTATTACCTATCATTATAACCCTTTTTATAGAAAACAATACATGTGGCCAATGAAGTTTCAGGATTCATACCCAGCTTTCATTCTGACATCAAAATCTATGGACTTACTCACTACTCTATTATGTTTCTTAGTTTAAAAAATTTGCAAAACAGAGCAAATCAAAAAGAAAAATCTCAGGGGTAAATGTTCAAGATTCAAAGATTCGGAAAGTCTTCATCAGCATTTGATCAAGGCCATTGATCCAGCTAGAGAAAAAAAAAAAACAACCAAGTTACTCTCTGCTTGTTAACAATATATACAGATAACTGAAGACTTACTTTGCTCTAAGAGCTCTGATGAGTCTTGAGCCAGCAGAGGGAAGGAACAAACTTTCTCTCTACCCTTCTAGGTTTCTGAGCTGCAGCCCTGTGCACATGTGGCAATATCAGAACCAAAGAACTCAAGGGTCCAAAAGCTTCTTAACCAAAGAACAATAAATATACAAAAAATAGACAAGACAAAGGATAAAGTTTGATTCATTGATTCCTCTAGTGCCTTCTCTGGTCTAATAAAGGCCTGGGAGTTTTCTCCAGAATGAACATCTGTCATCTCTGGGAGAGAGAGAAAAGGGATAGCTTGACAAGTTTTTATCCAAACTGTAGGCAAATAAAAGTTTTTCTTATATCTATTCTTCTCAGCTGCTGTCAGCTCAAAATAATCCTTATGCTAAAATGGGACATTTTGAGTGTGTAGATTTCACCTTATTGAATAGCAAATTTTTCCATGTCAAAAAATAACATCCCACAGTACATGGTGATTTGGTATGTGTTATTTCCGTGCTGCACTTCTAATCTGGGGCAAAATTCTTCAAGCTTTGACCTGGAGAAAAACCCCAAGTAAAAATAAAAAGAGTTCGGTGCACACATCGTAGTCTCTATAAAACCATCTACAATAAAATAAAAGAGAAAACAGGAGATTTTGCAAAAGCAAAAATAGCTAGAAGTTCACCAGGATGCCATTATAAGGTCTAGAATATCAGTAATGAGTCAGATATTTAACTGTTTCTGTTTTGCAGAAAAAGGGGCACATTGGGGAGACAGTTTAAAATAATATTTTTCTTTAGGTTCCTGGAAGCCACAATGGTGCTACCAAGTGAGGTTGGCACTACTCTATCATGGGATGAAATATTTTCCACTTACAGCTTTTCTTACCGCAGCCTATAATTTTACCTCACAAATGTTGAGCAATGCATTGGGCCCGTAGTTGTTTGTAGGAAGTCTGATGGAATTTCTGAATTTGTTAAACCACTGAAGTGTTTCCTTGAACTCAATTCCAGAAGTTTTGCATTTCATAGAAATGAGGATGTAAACCAGCCTTGAGTTCTCCTTCCTGATATCTTTCCCCAACCCAGTTCCCATCCCTGTAAAGCGATGTTTTGACTTTTCTTTTTTTGAGCCCAAAAGATAAGGATCCAGTACAGCCTTCTAGTCATGATATGACCCCATTCTAGTCCTGCTCTAGTGCCACAAATAAACCACTCCTCATCTGTGTCTTTATTGTTTTGACCCAACTTCTACTGTGGTCAGTTTGTGCCCTCACTGGACAAAACCAATGATACCAAACCAGGGATCTATCCAGCCACCAGGCAGGAGAGTCACCTGGACAAAAATTTTAGCTTTGGACTATTAACCAGGAAACAGAATCCTGGGAGAGGGGTCATTTTTCAGAATAGATTCCAGGGGTGGAAAATTGATAAAACATTGCTCATTGCAACTCTGAAAAGCTTAAAAATAATTCTACTCTGATATTCCTCAGGGCCAGGCCATTCGATCCTGATATCATGTGAACGCGTGTGCGCATGTGAGTGCACACACACACACACACACACACACACACACACACACACATAGCCTAATGAGAAAAATATTATGATTCACATCCTCCCATCAATATATATCAACATTAGATAACATCTCAAGTTCAACTGACTTTTTCAAGTTTCATTTGTCTTGAAAAACTGGGCATTTTTTCTAGTTAACAAATGACATTTTTGAAGAGTTGATGTTATTTTAGCATGTATGTGTTAAAATTGGTCATGTGTCTTAGTCATTTCTCTTCTGTGTCCTTTCCTAACCATGCACCAGGGTCAAACACATGGCTATTGCTCTGCCTTTTTATTTTCCCTGTCACCCCTGCACCATCCACAGGTTGTTCTGTCCCTTCTATCATATCTTACCCCAAAGAGGTGGTACTCTACTTTGCTACCTCTCATAATTCTTCATGTACATATTAGGTCATTTGAAATTACTAGTTTTGAACATAAAAATAATCAATATTGGCTATTTCAAATAGTAAAACCTATTATTTGGGTGTATGCACAAGTATTATATGGTATGTTTGTGTGTGCAAGAGTGAGACTCAGGCAAAAACACATTGCCTATTTTATTTCAATCAATGTTCACAATATCTTATAAAGTAAGTCAGTTTCTTCAAGTTACACATGAAAACACCAAAGTGGAAAATATATTATAACTTGTCTATCTCAGATGTCCCAAGATTCAAATTGACTTTTCTTTCCCCGTGTCACCTATTCTAGCCAATATTCTCATGACAGAGACTGTTTGATTGGCTCGATTATCTGGGCTTCGATGTTGCTTTGGGAAGAGATCAGCTAAGCACTCTGCAGCTTGCAGACATCACTTCTACTATCCTGTCTCAGGATGTGGTCTTGAACAAAGAAATAAGTCAGCAAGAACCATGAGTACTGGTAAACCTTGGTAGAATTAACTTTAGACTCTTTCAATTTTGAAATAGTTATTTCAATAATATCCTTGAGTCAATTTTTGAAGGGTACACACTTGGAAAATTTCTTGCATTTATTTTAGAGAAATGTTAGTTTTTCCCAGAAATTTGGGAAATTTAGGAGGATAAAAAATGCTTATAATATAGCTGAGCAAAGGTGTCCAAACACTGTGAAATCTGGTTCACTCTTCTGCCAAATTATAGACTGTGAGAAGTGGTTTGCTGGTTTCCGGTTCCCACTTGGACATTTTGGGAAGCAAGACCACAAAGGTCTAGATTTACATTGTTCAGATTTTTCTTTCAGTAAAGACTCATGTAAATCCATATCTTCCTGTTGCTTTTTGACTGGTTTGTCTATAGCTTACATCCTTGGCTGAAATGGAATTATTAAAAAAATAATCCTTTGCATTAGGTCATGAGAACATTGTATTAAACCTTTTCCACAGCTCATATTTTTGGCACCCAAGGGTAACAAGGAAGTTTTGGATAAGCAATTAGTGTTTTCCAGATTCTCTGAGTGGGAAATAGGACTTGAAGAAGTTGATCCTAGCACAGAAAAACAAAACCAGAGAAAGAACATCTGGAACGTACGTCTCTCTTTCAGAGTGATTTGCTCATTAGCTAAACAAGCAGAAGACTGGAGAGCGATTCTCAGGGGAAAACTCTCCAACTGCAAAGCCATCCAAGGTTGCACTTTTTCCAAATATATGTTTATTTTATAAGATAAATGCAAAGGATAACAGACCTCAATTGATAAATAAGGAAAATAAAGAAATATCTTTTAGACAAGGAACTTATAGAAGATAGTGGCCAAAGAATTTTTTCTGGGATTGTTATTTGCAAAAATGAAGCTGTTGATATATCCTGGAACCTTGATGGCCCTCACATAAACTGCTATCACCTTTTTGCAAAACACTACCAAAACCAAAGTCAAGGAATGTATAGACTATTTAAAACATGTTTTTAGGTGAAATGAACAAAAAGTAAAATTTATCATTTTAAAACATATATGTGTTCACAATATCATGCAATTATCACCTGAGTTTCTACAGCATTTTCTTCTTTCAAAACGAACAAACAAAACAAAAACAAAAAACAACCCAGGGCCCAGTAAATGGTCATTTTCCATTCTTTATCTCATCGGATCCTGGAAATCACACTTTTGTCTCTCTGGGCTTACCTATCCTGTCTTACTCATATGAGGAAAATCATACACATGCCACTTTTTTTCTCTGGCTTTTCTTTAAACTTGGAATACTATTTTGGATGCTCATCATCTTGTAGCCAGGATCAGTATTTTATTTGTTATTATGACCTAGTTATATTCTTCTATATGATTACACTGCAGTTTGTTTATTAATCCATTGATAGATATCTAGGTTCATTCTACACTGGGGCTATTGTGAAGCCACTATAACCCATTTTTTAAAGAAAAAAGAAAGATTGTGCCTTTTGTTCAGTCATTTTAATTCAGGAATGCTCTCTGAAATAAGTAAGTGCCCTATCGCTGAGCTCAATCTCTCCTTTATTTTATTGGGAGATTATCTGAAAAATGAACATGTAGAGCCTTGTTTAATATAGTATTAATGTATTTTGGAAAAATATGGCTGTAGTAAAATCCAAGCACATTGTTGGCTGTTCAGGCTTTTGTAATAACCTGATAACTTGTCCATAATTACAATGTTTTTGTTAAAATTTATTCTGAAAATAGCCCCAGTAAATTTTTTCAGAAAACCAGGTCATTTCATTTCATAGCTAAAATTCCTTCAGTCAGTTCCTGCCTCACACAGGATCCTCCATTCCTGGAGGATTCTGTCCTATCTTCATCTGCCCATTTCCTAACCACTCCTGCTTCCAGTCTGTTCAGGCACATAGCCTTCTCTTCTGTTTCTGACTGGGGATTTCTGCTATTCTTCTGAAGGTTCTGCCACATTTGTGTCCTCAATTTCCTCTTTGCTTACTCACCACTGCAGTCTGACTTTTGCTTCCATAACGTGACTGAAACTGCACTCTGGAAGTGACTCATATAAACAATGTTGGAATAAAAATTTATATACACAAATATTAGTGAGGTTCTTTAATGACATCCTTAAAAATGACTTTCGGGGGGGGGAGGAGTAGTTTTATTCATATTAGAGCTTTCCCATTAAACTCACTCTGAAAAGGTATCAGTTTGCTTTCTAACACTGATCATCTTTCTTCTGCTTCCTTCTCTTCACAAAGTCTGTTCATTCTCCAAGGTTAAAAAAGTCTTCCAGCATCAGCTCTTCTTTGTTTGCTGTTTTCCCAGTGAGAAAATGCAGCACACAACAACTGTGACTCCTGGAATTTAAGGATGAGCCACCTCCCCCCAAAACCCCACCTATTTTGTTAGTATCTGATGTAGGCATTGCAAGGGATTTAAGACAAATTTGACATTATTTCAGCCCTAAAAGATGAGTAATCTAGAGAGGATAAGTTGAAGATTTCCAATAACTTGGCATATATTCATCATCAGAATTATGTAAAAAATGAGAAATATAACACTGAAACAGAAAAGATATATATCAGCTTCATTAATAATGAATGCTTGGTTGAAAAACAATCCCTAGTCTAGACTTGGGAATGGCCCCACAGAGGGACAGTTTTAAATCTTCAATGGAAACCATATATCTATATGACTGGTTGAACTGAAACAAGACTAAAGAAAAAAAGGTGACTATATTTTCTCAGAACCAATGATAGATTAACACCACCTAGGTAAGAAACATGAACTGAAATCTATTTCTCACAAAGCAAGCAATTGTTTAAGGGGGAATACAAGACCAAAACAAGAGTTGGAAATGTTGAGGGAAAATCTTTCATCTTGGAAAGGAGACATTACACTATTCCAGAAGGAAACACGGACACAAGTCTCTGTTCCTTAAGTGTGACTGTGACACCTGTTCCAAAATGTGTGTAAACAATGCCTTTTAGAGATATAAAGGAGGAAAAGAGGCTAGTTGAAGAGATCAGTAAGGTATGGATGCAAGAGGCAGCTACTTAACTATGTTAATAAAATGCTCAGAATATGGACAGATCTAACCAAAGTGGAAAAGCAGGGTGGATGGAATGCTAGACAAAAAGGGGCAAACATAACTCAAGGTACAGTGCAAGCACTCATAATCAGCTAAGGAGCCAGCCAATATCCAGCATTATGAGCAAGAAGTTGTATGCGGCCAGTTTGATTTGAAAGATATTTTTGGTTTGATCTAAAAAGCAAACATTTTTCAACTTATTAAAATATCAAGTAAAATGTATAATTGTGCTTCATCACTGTTCTGATGGGTAAAAAGGGTAAAAGTGCTGTTAGGTTTAAGGATGTCAAGCATGAGGGGAGGGATATGTGATGTTCAGGTTTTCTTGTGACTAAGGTAACAAGGATTAGGATTTTGATGTGGCCCTACACACCCATTTGAAAATAGATCTGTTCAGACTTCCCTGCTTTATACATTGAATAGTAATGGTGGCATAAAGAAAAAGAGCGTGATTTTTTTAAAAAAGCAGTTTGGATGAAATTACAGAACATGTGGTATAACATCTATACACTTCAGAGAAGATGGAAAACAAAAACAGATGTTTGGATAGTTATGCGACAAGTGTCACTTTAATCACTGATTTAGTCACTGACATACAGCCTTCAAGGGAGGGAAATGACTAACGTAAGAGTTCACCATCTACTAAAGGAAATGAACATATATACAGATGATTTCCATAGAAGGAGATGGTGGATTCATAAGCACTGAGTCCTGTGTGTCAGAGAGTGACTGTTACTGGAGCAGGGATGGAGCCTGGAGCCATCAGATAGCAACTGCAGCAACTGAGGCAAAGCATGGAGAGAAGCGGAGAGCCATTGGGCAAGCAGGGAATCTAGCACAAAGGTGAATACACTCGTTAAGGAGAAAAGCAGCTTCGCATCTTCTGACATAGGTGAAAGTAAAGATATAAATGACATTGCCTTTCAGACTTCCATATTTTAAAGTTTATTTTCATGTTTTAATTCAACAAGCTCTCTTCCATTGGTTCTGAGGGCAAGTATGAAAACCGATTACTCAAATTGCAAACAAACGGCATACTTTTCTGTTTACTTGACTCCAGGGTGCCCCTGCTATAAAAAAAATGAAGTAACCAAGAACTAACCAGGGTGTCTATTTGTAAACCAGAAAACTGGAGGTTAGATGCCGAGAGGTTATTATTTTGCCAGGAATCAAAACCACAGTCACTGTAAAGTTGTGAAACTAAGTAGGCAGGAAAGCAAAAGCAAGCAGTCTTTTTGAGAAGAAAAAAGAAAGGTAGAAGCATGTAGAGTCAAGTAGGGGTTATAAGCAATCAGTATTACCACTGTCCAGCTCTCGCACTCTCTCTGAACAACACATAAAATCAGCTGCCTGTATTCTTTGACATTCCTCCATTCATCCTTTCATTCACTTCTCAAATATTTATGAAATGTCTGCGATAAACCAGGCTTTCTTCTAGCTAATGGGCACCTAGTAGGAAGCAATAAACAAGATAATTTTATCTTAGATGAGGTTACATTTTAGTCAAGTAAAGGATATCACTAAAAAACAGATAACTGAAAAAATATTCACTATGTTGGATGGTTATGAAGATTATGGAGAAAATATGTATAGAGGGTAGTCAGTGCTGAGGGGAGAGGGTACAAAGAAGGCTAACTTGGTAAAGATGTGAAGGAACCAACAGAGTGAACATTCACTATGTCTTCACTTGAATGTTTCAGGGCACCGGAGACTGACTGTGTCCCTGTGTTCCCTGGGTAGTGACTGGCTTTGGCACGTCCTGTCCCTTCAAGTCATAACGACCTTGACTTGCTACATCAGCCCCACCAACATCCATCCTTTAGGAAGACCAG
Source organism: Petromus typicus (assembly GCA_004026965.1). Classification (NCBI taxonomy): domain Eukaryota; kingdom Metazoa; phylum Chordata; class Mammalia; order Rodentia; family Petromuridae; genus Petromus; species Petromus typicus. The sequence goes on along the minus strand of PVIR01007452.1, from coordinate 2,449 downwards.
CCAGTTTCACCTCCTGAAAGATTTCCTACTTTATCCTTCAATCTGAAGTCTATCTCAATTCTCAGTAACTTCCACAGCTACGTGCCCAGTGTGGATCTGTCCTTCAGATCAGAAACCCTTACTCTGCATGACCTAAATTACAGAACTGAGCATTCTGTTGCCTGCCTTAGACTTCTTCACACTTTTTCTCATCTCTGGGATGCCACCAAGCACTTAAGACTTGAAAACAACCCCCTTCTAAAACCTAACATTGTTCAAATTCTCTAGTCACGTCTTTCTGTTCTTTTCAGCAACAAATTGTTCCTTGTGAACATACGACATTATTTCATTCCTTCTTTCCCTTGCTTATGCTGTTTCTTCTGTCTTGAACGTATTTTCTTGTCCACCTGAGTCTTGATAATGTCTGCATATTATTCAAGATCAACATGGATATGCCTTCTCCAGGAATTCTGACCTCTCAAATTAGTTTTAGAGTGTCTCCTCTTTGCATACTCCTTGGAGGAACATAACGTACATTAGTGTTATTATGTATTGATAAGTCTTTTTCCTCCAACAAAATTAAACAGTTTGAGGGCAGAATGGAACTTAATGATTTCATATCATCTAGCATATTGCTTGTTACAATTTTTTTTTAAAAAAAACTAACCCAAAGATGATATTTTTGGAGGACAGAGGTGATTATATTTTAAAGCAGTCTGATGTTTCTTTCTGCTTATAACTCTATCTACAAAACAGTAACATCTAACCTCAGGGTTGTAGAGTGGTTTGTGCTTCCTGAGGTAGGAAAAGGGGAAAATGCTATCCACCAACATTCTTCTTGGGTATGAAGCGTAGGCCACTTTGTGGCCTCAGTGTTAGGAAACAATGCTTTATAAGAGAGAAAAAAGAAGTCATAAGTTAGCACTTTTGTGAAACTCTCAGTATTCAAATCTTACAAGGTCATAAAATGGTCTTTACATGGATTATGTATGTGTGCACCTCTATAATTGGGTACAATCTGGTGGGTCTAGGTTTTATTCAGTGATTTGAAGTGAAACAATGCACCTAAGGTTGTGAGATCAAAGATAGAGGGGATTGTGAACATGTCATGAATTTGCAACATTTATTTTGTTTGAAGTAATGAAAACCACATGATTTGGAGCAAAGCACGAACCTTGGAATCATAATAAGATAGATTTCAATCCTAAACCAATGTTCATCGGATGAGACAATCTTGCGTTACATTGTTTAACTGCTCTCAATCTGAGCTTTTCTTATATAAATAGGATAAATAATGATATCTTGGATTTCTATAGACATCAATTAGGTGCTCAGTGTATTGAAATGGTTTCTACCATCATCAGTACTGAGTTAGGAAAATTGCATTTGATGATAGTGCTAGGGGTGGACAGAAGCCAGAAGAAACTAGAAATACATTGACCAGAAGAGATTTGAGCAAGAAGGAATGAAAGTCAAAATGGAAAAAATAGTAGTAAACACAGAAACAATTTTGAAGTGTAGCTATTAGTAGCTGATTGGATAAATCTGGCCAAGAGAAGCTAGGAGAGGCTCAGCAAGAAGCAAAGCTTTGCATTACAGTGAACAGAAAATGAATAATGATACTATGCTTCCGGGCAGGCTACTCTCCAGTGTGTTCTCAGAATATTCCACTATGTGCTCACTGTCTGAATTATATCCTCTCCTCCACACCAAGTGAGACTCCAGCCACTTGTCATCAGAAGTATTCTCTGATCAGTCAAGTCCAGGTTTAGCTCTTTTTCCTTTAACTAGCTACAGCATTTCAAGTCACTGAAAGTTTGGGTACTTAATCATACTTACTGCCTGGAGTTTTACATATGACTTGCCAGCTAAATTTCTTGTTCTCTGAAGGCAAGAATCAAATCTGACTCCTTTTTTTAACATAATCTGGGCCTGCATCTGTGCCTAAACCTTGTATTGATGGCTTCCTTTGTTCTGGATTTCCACACAAGTAAAGGAATGTAAATTACCCTTTGTGAGAGCCTCAGAGGGAAGAATGGAAATTTAAGGAAGGTAGGAGACCTAGGAGACTACTCAAAGAAGAAACAAAATCAATCCACTGTAAGTGTTAATTTGTACTTACCATGATACTCATCATCATCAATATAACCGTTAATATTTATTACCACACTCCACATTCATAGATCATCTCAGTTAAGCCTCTCAATGACCCAATGGGTGACTACTCTTACAGTTGTTTCACAACTGGAGAAATGGAAACTTTAAATTAAGGGCCAGGGATTTAGCTCGGTGGTTCCTGAACCTGCCTTGCGACGTCCTCAGTTCGATCCCGGTAACCATATGCAACAATGCCGAGTGTGGAGACTCATACCCACCAGCAATCAGTACCACATACCACAATGTGGGGTTTGGTGGCTCACGCCTATAATCCCAGCACTTGGGAGGCAGAGGCAGGAGGATTGCTGTGAGT
>PVIR01007451.1:0-61203 GCA_004026965.1 Petromus typicus | reverse complement strand
CAACTCTGAATTCCTATCTTGCTTCCTAGTCTTGAGCAGTGTCCATTTCTTGCCCTTCAGCACACTGCCATCTGACCTGCCACTCAGTGTACTGCCTCAGTATCAGGTGAGATGCAGGAGTCTTAGGCTTTTTGCTGTAGAACTTCAAGAGGTACGTGTGTGTGTGTGTGTGTGTGTGTGTGTGTGTGTGTGTGTGTGTGTGTCTAATTAGTTAAAAGTGTGTTATTCTTCCTAATGAGTTTTAACTAGGGAGTCCTAAATGTGTGCCTCATAGACTGCTAAGCAATTTATATATGCTATTTCATTTATCCTTCATAGTTCTGTTTATTAGTGATATAAGTAAGTTGTGTATTTATTTATGATGCAATGGTTCAAAAGGAGAGCCATACAAAATTCCACTCTCCCTTTAAAGCTCTATTTCTACATGTAATGATAGCTTGAAAGATTGAGACTAGTCAAGTGGCTTCTAGCTGTGAGAGAAATAATAGATAATTGAACTCAAAGCAAAGCAATTACAGTAATTTTAGAGCTAAGACAATCATCCTGTACTGGTCCATTTGATCTCCCCAATATCATTATGCCCCTTTTCTGTTTTGTTGTTGTTTTGTTTTTCTTGTTGTTGTTTTCAGGAAGATAGGCAGTTCTGTGTCTGAGGTTCTGTTCATAAAATCCACAGTGAGACACCTAACGTCTTTTTGCACTTAGCATGGCCCAGAACTATACTCCAGGAGTTTATATTCCTGCTATGGACCATGTGTTCATCGTGAAATCAACCAAGACAGACTGACATGTGTGTTCTAGGAAAGAGAGAAGAACATCTCATTTGCTAGAAGACAAGGAGAACTGTGGATTCTGACATTCAGTCAGAATCCCCTGGGAGATCGCGTGTAGGTGTTATATATGCTTGCTAAAAAGGTTAAGCACTAGAATTTTTCATCTCAGGATAAAGGACACTTCCTTAGAAAACAGGAAATAGTTTGAGTCTGAGCCTCACCTGTACTACAACTGAATGCTGAACTTCACTGATGGGTGATTTTAGGGTGCTTTCCAGGTGTAATGAATGTTTCAGCTCCATAGCCTACTGATACCTCAGTAGATTTTTAGCAGATTTTGCAGACTCACTAGTGTGGAGAGTTATGGTCAGAACCTGACAGCACATTTAATTGAGGCAGTTTCTGCCCAAAGCATTGCCCCCTACACCTGATATAACAGTGACAATCACGCAGTGCAGTTAGTCATTATTACTTTCAGCACAAAAATCACTCCCTAATTGATTTTGTAACTGAAATGGAGCATTTAATGGGCTACAAATTGCAAAGGGAATGTCAGCTGCTTGGACTCTCATTTATTCTCTTCCTATTCTCTTACCTGGTTAGGCACATGCGCACAAAGTCTGCTGCATTTTCTGAAAAGTGATCTGGCAAAGGAGGCATCAATCCTCGATGTGCTCCAATATAAAACATGGCTGCCATCCTGTCCATTGAAGCTAGAGGGGGCTTCCCTGTGGCCATCTCAAACACAGTGCAGCCAATGCTCCAGATATCCGATTTCCTTCCATAGCCAGATTCGTTTATGACTTCTGGGGCCATCCAATATGGAGTTCCATGCATAGACTTCAGCATGTCACTGTGAGTGCCATTTAAGCCTGCCCAGGCCAAACGCTTGGCACAGCCAAAGTCAATCAGCTTTATTATTCCAGTTGGCATTAACATGACATTATTTCCTTTTATATCTCGATGTACTACACAGTTCTCATGGAGATAAGCAACACCCTGCAGAATTTGTTTTGTATATTTACAAAATACCATTTCAGGCAACGGCCCAAAACGGTTTATAATACTAGAGATTGAGCCACCAGGAACAAACTCCATGAAAATGCTTACAATGTTCTCTTCCAAGCATGTCCCTAAATAGGCCACAATGTTAACATGTTTTAGTGCTTTGAGCAAATCTACTTCTTCCTGAAGTTTCCGGTATTCCTTTTCAGTAGCCAATTTATCAGAGGTATCCAAAGCTACTTGTTTTACAGCTACTAGCTGCCCTTGGCTAGTGAGACCACAATATACCTGGAAGCAAATAAATACCTTATTATTAAATGTAATCACATCGTAACATTCACAAAATACTTTATGTCACATTTGACTTTCCCTTCTCCCAGACATTTGATACATCTCCATCTAAATGCAAAATAGTGAAGCAAATTTTGAGTCCAAGATGGGAGTGCGCAAGCACTATAGTAAGTGGACATAACTGGCTTAGAGTTGAGTAGCTTGGATGGATTACAATCCTGACTTTACCTTTCACCAGCTATATAACTTTTGATAAGTTGTTTAATCTTTTTGACTTCAGTTTTTGTCAGTAAAACAGATAACCATATTTGGATCACATATTTCTATGATGACTGCACCAGATAGTGGTTTTAAAAAGCCCCTCATTGAATAAATGAAACAAGGGTAGGTTAGTTCTAAACCTTCCTGGAGAAAAAAGGCAAGTCTTAGCAGCTGTCCTCACAGTGTTATCTCAATGATTTGGTGTCTTCCACCTGAGCTAGGAGATTAAAATTTGGCCAAGTAGTTGGGCAAGTGGGCATGACCAGTCAGTCACAGAGATCCAGGACACATGTACCTCAGCCTCACCAGGGACCAATCAAAATATGCTGTCTTCAATTCTTCTGACATGAAATCAAGTAGGTTTTTGATAGGATGACCTAGATCTGACATCATAGGAGATACAAAAAACTTTAATAAATGTAAAACCTCACTCTGTCTTGCACATGTTTTGACAATTCTTTGTTCAGGACAATAAGAATATGGGGGGAAAAATCTCTAGAAGCAGCCCACAGTGCCCAAACCCTGCTAACACAACCTCACTGATTACTACAGTGTTCCCAGCTGGCAGCAATAAAGAGCCTGTCTTTGCTGGATCAGTCTTTTTAATTTGCTTATGTAAATACTATCAAACCTACTAAGATTTTAGGTGGTGTTTTACACAATTTGCAAAGTACAAGGCACAACTTTTTATTCTGCCATCCAGAAATGAGTCTCCTAACTGAAGGAAGAGATTTTTCCCACCCCGCTGGATTTGAACCTAGAATAATGAGATGCTGGAAATGCAATGGTCATTAAGCCACTATGTGAAACCTGAAAACAAGAGCCAGGTGGAGATAAAGAAATAATGATGATTGGTTTGATCCCTGAAACCATTTGTGCCCAGAGCCAAACCAACTTTTGACTGCATAGAACAATAAACATCTTTTCCTTCACACCAGTTGGTTATGAGTTTGTTGTTGTTGTTGTTTTACTTCAAAATGAAAAAAATTTATGTAACAGTGTGGGCAGAAGGAGTGCAGAGAGGAGTGAGGGGAAAGGAGGCTTGCGAGTTCTGATTTAACTTACTGTGCCATAGGCTCCCTTCCCAAGGATCTCACCCTTGGTCCACAGGATAGATTCTTCTTGCTTTAAGCTATATTCAGAAAATATCATCTTTTCCTTTGAAGTCAGAGATTTCTCCTCCTTATCATGTATCCTGAACCCATTACTATACTTCTGGAGAAATGAGACAAAAAGAAAGATCACCATCAAATCTTGAGATGTTGAAATGTAAAGTACAGTCATTTCTTTCAAGTGACCTGTCCATGGCTATTCTTACTATTCATAAGTAGCTTCTGGATCCTCACTTTCCCCAAAATGACCATATAAACAGTACTTGGTTAATAACAGCTCCTCTTAAGTTCTGTCCCCATTTCCAACTTAGACCCAATTAAAGAACACCAACTGCATTCCTCTAACTAACCTCAGGATGCTGAGCTTCTGACTTCCCCACACCAACAGTCTCTAATGAGGGCACCTCTTTTCCCCATCATAAACCCTCCTTGCTGCTCTGCTGCATCATGTCCCTGGAAAATGCAAGTGACAGTGGTTAAAGCAAGCTCTGAATAGTCTCCCTATTCTTCATTTATTTCCCTAAGATACTTTTAAACACATCCACCTAGAGTTACAATCAATCTGACCTATGAACAACTTGAATTAATTAGGTTAATGGGAAATTCATCTGCCTCTTGTTATCTGTAGTATATACGCAGGTAAAAATCCAGATTTCAGCTGTACTGACAACCAACTTGAATTACAGCCTGCCCTTGGGAACACCAATCAAATTCATGTCATGGGTCCACTGTATAAGCATAATTGCACATACATATTCACATATATATGAAAATGTACATTTACAAAACATGTTTCACATACACTCATGCACACACACACATACACACAGAGCCATAACAAAGAATTTAATCAACCAAAATTGACTGAAGATCCACAATCCTGAAGACCTTTTCTACTCTAAAAAGAATGTACAGACTAAAAGAATCAGCTTGTTAGATCTCAGAATCTGAAGCCCAGACAAACTGAATTAACATTTACATTTTAATAGGATACTCAAGAAATTCATGTTTTGTCTTAGTTACTTCCCTTATTTCTGGAGACAAAGTTATCTGACACCCATAATTTAGGAAGGAGAAGTTCATTTTGGCTCATGTCTGCTGGCTGCAAGACAGAACTGCACAGCAAAGGGACAAAGTGGAGAAAAGCTGCTCAGGCCACGCCGGTAGGGAAGCAAGAGGAATCAAGGACCAAGCTAGAGAGGGAGAAAAGCCTTTCTGGGTCACGCCCACAGTGACCCATCTCCTCCAACCAATGGCAAGCTACATAGCTCTACCACCCAACTGTCCAATCACCTCCCACGTCTACAAGGCCTTGGGGACTATTTTCAATCTAAACCATTACATATTCACAGTAAATGTGAGAGGCATTGCCTTGAAGTCAGGAAAAAAGTATCCCTTTAAAGAACTTAGACCCCTCTTCCCAATTGTTTGATCAGTACCAAACCTTTTCATTTTGATCTCTTTTACTAGTAATCTTAAAAATAAACAAGAATGTTGATGCAGAAGTATGGAGAAGGCTCTTAGGAACAAGAGACCCTACCTCATGATTTTTCACATGCTATTAAAGCTATCTGGATACCTCTTGCCCATTTTCCTATAAAAAACAAAATTTAAGACTTCTTAGAAAAGAAAAGATCATAGAAACCAGTTCTACTTTTTGTTTTGTGATGCTGGGATTGAATCCAGGGTGTGGTGCCCACTGGCCAAGTGCTCTAGCCCTGAGCCACTGCTCCAGAACAGAGGTCAGTTTGTGCAGAGCAGAGTGATGGTCTGATTGTGCTCACTGGCTTGTTGGCTACTCTTCAATTTATAATGGCAGGTTGGGAGTTCCATTTTAGAAAAACACATGCACACACACTGTGCCCATTTTCTCACCTCAACCTAGCAGCTCCTCCAAATCAGTATCTACCTCCAACCAAGGACAGAGTTCACCCTGAGAGCAAAGCTGGACATTTAGGATGTGTAGTGCTTAAGAGTGTGAAGCTGGAATTAGGATGTCTGACACCACCACATACTGATCCAGGATCTTTTAAAACTCAACTTCCTCATTGACATTATAAGGATATATTTATACTTACAGTACTATAGCACTATTATGAAGCATTAAATGAGATAATAAAATAAGCCTCACTCAAATGTAATAAGTTTTCAATAAACCTAACTATGGAATATTTATTTACTTTCTGTGCAATGAGGTATGATCAAAAAAATACAGCGAATGTTTAAATTTATTTCAGTCAAAGTCATATTTCTATTAATCACCCTCAAAATACTCCCCCTCACTTCAAACACATCTGTCTCATCCTTCTTGCCATTTTAGTGATAATGTGTCTTTTACTACAATAAATTCTAAAAATTTAAATATTCACTCTATATTTTGATCTTGCCTGGTCTTATGTCTAATAAATAACATTTCAGCTTAACTTACTATTTCCATCCTTAAAATTTGAGCAGAGTAGGAAAATCATGTGCTCGGGGAATACTAAAACAAAACTATGTGTTGATATTTTTTTTCATTCTATTCTCACAAAATGCTTTAAATTTTTTTCAGAAGTTTTGGTTATACTTCCTTGAGAGAGAGCACTAGCTAAGTTCTAAACACCACTGTTTCTTTTGTTCTTAGCTCAGAGACAGAAGCATAGTAGGTACCAACATTTTTGTGCTAAGGTAGTGAGCGAGCTGAGAGCAAATGCTCAGGTGCATGGAATCTTTGAGAAACGTTCATTTCATGTCTTCATATGAAAGGGTGAGCTAGGTCTTGGTCATTTCTTTATATCTTACACAACATCTAACCACGTCTAGATTAAATTAATGCTTTGCCTAACTCTTTGCTAATTATGAAAAATTATCTTCTCCAAAAATGTGAGCAATGAGTAAAATAGTGACCTATTTAATTAGTTTTGCTAAATTGATTTATCCCAAGTGATTTCAATTCAGTGTTAAAATAACTAAATCCCAAAAGTAAGGCCACATAAAGAAAACATCTTTCAGGAGGACCTGGATTCCACAAAAAATGTGTTTTTTGTTTTAATCAAACAATGACACTTTGAAGAAACTACTTGATTATTTAGAGTTTATGATACCTTATTTGAAAATAGAGGCTTGAACCAGATTGTCTCTGAGGTCCCTTCTAAACCCAAATGAATCTCTGATTCTAACTATACCAACCTGTATTGTGATATATGTCATCTCTGTGTCCAACTCTTTCGTGGTATTCCCTCTCCTACTAAGGACAAGATTTAGGTCTTCCGGATCTGTTTTATTTGCCATTATTTGGAAAGAGTTATTATCTTTCTCATCAAGAGCTAATAGTTCTGCAGCTAGACAACCTAATAGTTCATCTGTCAATTCTTCATTCTTTACTGAATCCAGAATTTCTTGAGGAATTGAATTTGTATCCTGTAAAGTTTTTCCAAATGTTTGAAATGTTATTGACTTACTTGCTAAACTATCATGATCCAAAGAATGTGCCCAGTATTGGTATGGTTGGGAAAATGTGCTTTCTTGCTTCTCTTGGAAAGAGAAACTTGCAAGTGTTTTAGGCTTATCTAAAACATTATCAAACTCTACAAAATTCATTAACATTTGGCTGGCATTTGTTTTATCCAGACATGTTGTACTCTGCTCTTCTGGCAATGCATGCCTGATACAACTGTTCTCAGTAGGCATGGTCCAGCTGTTTTCTAAAGGAACAAATGGGACCTGTTGGTGTAGCTCTTCAAGTTCTTGGAGATCTCTAAGGCTCATGGTGAATATTTGATGGTTAGGCACATCTCCTTCATTGAGAGAGTCTTCCATGGACATTTCTTCAACAGTGGATAAATCTGAAACAGGAAAAAATGTGTTTTGTTCAGTGGACTTCTCAAAAGTCTGGGCCAAGTTCATGGGCTGAACTTCATCTTTGGGAGAAAGAAACTCATTTCTTGAAGATTGTATCTGCCTGTCTGCTGCTGAGATACCAATACTATTTTCAATGTCTTGTAGGTTTCTTCCTGCAGCTTTGAAACCCTTTCCTTTGGAAATTAAAACTTTGTGCTTTTGTTTAAGAGCAACTGAAGGCTTTGGGAGATTAATATGTGGTCTTTTTTGAGAAAGTCTTGTTCTGCTATTGCTGCTCCTCTCATTGTGTGAAGATTGGCATTTATTGGTTATACATCTGCCTGATGGAGCTGAATATATGTCACGGTAAAATTTGTTTTCATGTCGTTCAGCTTCTCGCATGTGACAGTAAACAGGGGTTCCAAACATTTCATATATTCCAGGTCCATTAGCAGTTGAGTTGATTTCTTTGAACATATCACTATACTTGAGATCTAGGTAATGTAGCCTTGGCTCTATTGGCTGAGCAGAAAGAGGAACACAAGACTTTTTTATTCCTGGATTTTTACAGATGCCAGGAAATGATTGCTTTTTAGGTTTCTGAGTTCGGTAAGTTGATTGCTTCTTCTCCATCTGTAAAGTTCTTCTTTGAAACTTGGGTGATTGCTGAAGCCTGGGGTCAATAAGCTCCAAAGCAGGGAGAACTTGGGTTTTTATGGTAGTTTTATGCATATTTGGCTTCAAAGAAGCCTGAATGGAAGTCATGGAATGCTGAGAGGTCTTATTACTTGTATTGGTCTTTGAATCCAGTTTGTTTCTATGGATATTCATCTTCTGTTTGTCATTTTCTTGATGTGCAAATATATTGAAGCTATTGATATGAATGGTGCGCTTTCTCTTTTGGAGGGTTGGTTTGACTACAGCTCGTTCCTGGAGAGTTCCATATCCAGGGAAAGTGATGTTGGCAAAAGGCATCTTCTCATTCATTTCTGTTTTGCTTCCTTCTGCTATGGATATTTTCACATTTATCTCCATATCTCTGTGACCTTCTAGGAGGTTTTCAATGGGGCCAACAGAAATTACATTTGACAAGCTTTTAGGTTCAGTAAACTCTTCTAAAATGTTGGGCTCTGTGGCTTCACTTTTATATAATGAAGGGCTTTGTGAATCAATGTTATCATTTTTAATCTCTTCATTCTCAGCTGGAGTCATTTCTGAATGTTGGGTTTCTTGGAGCTTGTTTGAAAAATTACATACAATTTCTGAATCTTTTTCACACTTTCTGGCTGCTGAACCCTGTTTCTTTCTTGATAAAAGATATTTGGAGTTCTGTTCTGTTTCTCTCTTATCGCTACCATAACATTCAGTATCCTCTCCCCTTTCTATAAGAATATTGCCTTCCTTTAAAGTCTCAAAGGACACAAAAGACTGCCTTTTATCAAAGCAGGAGATTTCAGTTTTGTCCCAACCTTCTGTTTTCTTGAACCTCCGATTCTCCTCCACCTTCTGGTGTTGTCTGTGATGGTTATCTTTCCCAAAAGAGCACATGTTTCTTGACCAAATGTAGCTAGCAGAAGTCCTGAGATTCTGTTTCCCCAAACCCTTCCATGAGGCGTCTTGTGGTGAGAGCTTAGGTATAAAGGATGTGAAGCTTGAAATATTTCTTTCTTTCTCTCTTTGCAACTTGTGACTTCTGGGAATTGTTAGGACATCAGATCTCATGGGCAAGAGTGACGGTGGTAGAGGGAACTAAAAGGAAAGAAAGAGTAGAGAATGCAAATACATACGATGATCATGTTAACTAGTTTAAAGTCATCTGAAGAGATTGTAATATTCTCTTTAAAAAGTTATTTAAAGAACAAAGATATCCTAGAGATAAAAAAAAATTTTAAACACTAAAATTTCCATGGTGGAATATGTACTTATCATGTATAAGAGCCTGGGTATAATCCTTAACACCAAAAAGAAAAACAGAACAAAAAAACTAAAATCACATACCCAGTAGTTTGGGGGTTTCTTGGTTTTTGTTTGTTTGTTTTGTTATTACTCTTGTTGTTTTTTTAATTTTTTAGTTGATTTTATTGCTACATTTTATATACATGTTATGATCACAGTCAACATTGAGAATTTGTACCAGTACATGACACAACTTCTCTTTTCCCCATTCTGCTATCCTCCCAAGTCCTCCATCCCTGGTATACATAAACTTTGTTTCCTTTCTTTTTAACCATCAAATGTTTGTTTTGTTTTGTTTTGTTTTTTTCCCCTACCTACCTCCTTCCCTTTGGCTCCTGGTTTTTTGTTTTGTTTTGTTTTGTTTTGGTTGTTTGGGGGTTTTGTTTGTTTGTTTTGTTTTTTGTTTTTGAGACAGGATCTCACTTTGAAGTTCAGGTTGGCACTGAGATCACTATGTAGCCCAGGCGAGCCTTGAACTCACAGCAGTCCTGCTGCCTCTGCCTCCTAAGTGCTGGGATTGCAGGCATGAGCCACCACGCCCTAGCACTATGGAATGTGGTACTGATTGCTGGTGGGCATGAGTCACCACCCGAGGTCTTATGGTATGTGGTTACCAGGTATCAGACTTCGGACCTTGGGCTTGCAAAGCAGGCACTGGAACCACTGAGCTAAATACCTAGCCTGGCTCTTGTGTTAAAACCAAAACAAAGCTACACTTTTGAAAGTAAGATATAAATGCTCATGGTTACCTATTTTCAAATGAAGAATCTGTGTTAAAAATTTAAGATAAGCAGTTTATTTCTCTTCTCTTTTAAATTTTTTGTTTCCATAGTGTTGATTTAAGATTTTTACAAATCCCACTGTGAATACTTTTAAATTGTTCTTTTGCATATTTTAACAATGATCGTCCCATTGTTGGCTAAACCAAAGTTTGTATCTGGTACACAAATACAAATGATCATTGGCTGGACATGGTGGCTCACGCCTGTAATCCTAGCACTCGGGAGACAGAGATAGGAGGATTGCTGTGAGTTCGAGGCTAGCCTGGGCTACATAGCTCAAGGTCAGCCTTAACTACAAAGCAAGACCTTGTCTCAAAAAACCTAAGAAAAAAAAAAAAAGAAAGCCTTAAAAAAAAATCATGTTGCTGAATTGTTTGTTGAAAGCAGCTTATATATTGCCACATTTTGCTCTTGAAAGTTAGTAACCTGGATGACTTTTCATTTTTTTTTTACCCTTCAACTACCGCATAACCCAATAAAGCCATGGATCAGAGTTTGTGGCCTCAGCCACAGTCATGAAAACTATGAGTCATGGAAACCTCTGCAATTTTGCAAAAATCTCAAATATCCTCTACAATGGCTTTTGTTTTGTTTTCTTTTGTTGGCAGGAGATTTGCAAATAGCCAATCTGGGAGTGTTGTTTAGTTCTCCCTGCTGCTGATTGGCTGCTGCCTCTCCAGGAGATACACCAGCATTCCTGCATCATAAACTGCTGTACTGCATGTAACTATCTGGAATGTTAGTGATTTTGTCTTCTGAAAGCCCTCAGATCCCTAGATGCCACTGAAATGCCCTGCACCTTCTAAGCCTTTATTAGTACAGTATTTTATTAAATTAAATTACATAATTGCGGGACAGCACTTTCGAGTAATAAAAATAAGTGTCTGTAAAAAATAGATACAAGTCTTTCCAACCATATGTGAAATTTGCAGTTTTGTTGTTGTTAAAATTCTTGAGTGTTTTAGCAACATAACCTCCTCAGGGGTCCATTGTATTTTCTAGTCTTTTTTTTTTTTTTTTTTTTTTTTTTTGAGACAAGGTCTAGCTGTGTAGTTCAGGCTGGCCCTGAGATCACTATGTAACCCAAGCTTCAAACTCACAGCAATCCTCCTGCCTCTGCCTCCCAGGTGCTGGGATTACAGGTGTGAGCCACCACGGCCAGCATTGTGGTATGTGATGCCAATTGCTGTTGGGTGTGAGTCACCATGCCCAGCACTGTTGTATGTGGTTACCGGGGAGCCAAAATCTGGACCTTGGGCTTGCAAAGCAGAAACCAGAACCAATAAGCTAAATCCTCTGCCCTATATTTTCAAATTAAACTAGTTTGTAGATTGGAGATTTAGTTTAGTGCTGCACCTGCCTCAGTTCAATCGTTGGTATGCCCCTTCACACACCCAAAAATTAAACTAGGTTGTAATAATAGCAGCCTCTAGAGGTCAGTATAACCTAGAATATAATATTCAGCTTTGCAATCACTGAGCGATAAATTCCTGTTTCTTTTCCTTATGTACTTTGCTCTTGTGTAAACAGTCCATAATTATATCAAAATATTCATAGGCATGGGTCATACGTGGCAACTGAGAGCTTTTTTAATTTTCATTCTCTTGCCAGCTTTTGTGAGGAGGAAGGAAATGAAACTGACACTAGAAACCTAAGCATTAGGAGGTAAGATGCAATGTTAGCCTCATTTTCATCGTCTGGTGATTTTCTGTATTTCATCCAAGTAACTTAGAAATAATGGCAGGTTCTCCTAGTGCTTCCACATTCTAATAACTGCCACTAATTTTTTAGTACAATAAACTTTTTAAAGCACCAAAAGGTACTAATACATGAATATTTTTCTCAAAAGCTCACAGGATACAGAGGGGGTGAGAGAGCTGAGAAAACTAAAAAATTATAAATATCCTTCTAAAAGCTTTCCTTACAAGTTAAACAACCAGAAGAATTTTACCACTGGAAAAAATTTATCTAAATTCTAGAAAGATTAAGCACTTACCAGTCCAATTATTTAAATACAAGGTGACCAAAAATTGCACATTTTCATTAATTTTTATAAGATAATATACCAGGAAATATAAAAACAGTTTTATCAAATTTACTCAATACAAAAATTAACTGGTTGAAAGGACACTTGCCTAAGTGATAGTGAAGATAGACAGTATGTAAACAAATCCACTGCCCGAGTTAAACTCGGGATAAACTGTTAAGTAGTCAAAAGAAATCAGTTTGAAGCCAAGCATGGTGGCACATGGCTGTAATCCTAGTACTCATTAGGCTGAGTCAGGAGGGTCACTGGGCTACACAATGAGTTCAAGGGCTGAAGTAGATAGGAAGGCCCTATCTCAAAAACAAACATAAAATTAAAGGCAAAAAAGAAATAAAAGAAAATGTATTTAAGACAACTGCTCACTTCATTTTGTAGAGAAAAGAAGGCAGCCCAGAGAAGCGATGCACAAGGCACAATTTTCCTAGGAACAACTGTTAGTCTATGGACCCGAGCTATTGTTTTCTCAAGATAAAACTGCTGAGGACTAGGTCCTTAATAGTGTAGTGAGATTTGTCTTTAACAATTAAAGTAATTTGGCTTTTAATTCTCAAGTCAGAAATGCTAAAACTAATCTTACCCCAATTCTTCGGCTACTGCTTTTCATATCACATGTAGTAAACTCTACAAAAAGAAAAAAACAGTAGTTGGATATTCTTAGTAGCTGAGTGAGCACATTCTTGAACCGGAGTTTGAGGATGAAGTAATGTAGATGTCAAAGTTTGAGGTAAAGTGGTAGAAATTAAAAGTTTTGCCCTGTGTAATCCACATGGAAGTGGGTATGGAGAACTAGGCCACTGCCACCAGGAGGATCTGTCTCCCTCTTATCCACAATTTTGTTCTCCATTTTTCCTGTGGTCTAAAAACATTAAACAGACAATCTCAGAAACAAACAGTTCACAAGCACTAAATTGGGTGCCATTTTGGGAAGCATGATGAAATCTCACACCATCCTACTCTGCCCATCAGGATATGAATCATGTTCTTACCACCCACACTGTCTACACCACCCACCCACTAGTCACTGTCCAGCCATCTCTGTTGTCAGGCTCACTGTCCTAGAATCACCGTGCTTGTTTTCAAATAGCCCCATGCAAGAGACTAATGCGACATCACCATGCCTGTGTCATTCACCTCACTTTATCACACAGGCATTGCATCATCTCACATCATCCCAAGAACAAGAAGGGTGAGTGCAAGGAAATAAGAGAGAGAGAGAGAGAGAGAGACAGAGAAGAGAGAGACCACATTTATATTACTTTGATTACACTAGATTGTTATAACTGTTCCATTCTTGACAGTCTCTTACCATGCCTACCTAATATACTAAACTCATAGTCACTGGCAGGTATATGTAGGAAGAAACAGACTATATCAGGTTCAGTATTATCAATGGTTTCAGTCATCTACTGGGGAACTTGAAACAGAACCTCTGTGAATAAGAGGGGACCACTGCATTTCTGTCTCTTTCTGACAGGGTGCATGAGATCTCTGGGTCAGAGAACAGACCACTTATTCTTGACACAGAACTGTGCCAGTTCCTGGAATCCCAGTTCCTCACGGGTGATGTGATAAGAGCAAGCTGTTTACATGCTAGGTTTGCACCATATGAGGAACCTTGAAATTATGTGTCTTGGGTGACATTATAGAATCGTTGGCACTTTTGCCCATCTTTCCCGCCAGAGTGAGACTTTCATGATGAAATGCAAGCAAATGTCTCAAGGAAAAAAGAATAAGATGTCTCTTGGCTTTATTACCCTACAATGTAAGCAAATTCTCCTAGGAAGTAAGTCTCTACATGTCTCTAGAGTTGATACAGATGATCTAACTCTCAAGGCCTGTTTGTCATTCAGTTATCTGTAACTTCAGTTTTCTAGAACTTTTTGCTCAGGAAGCCTAGACTGCAGAAACATGAAAATATGTGTAACTGTCTCCCAACCATTGTTTGAATTAAATCATAAATTCTGGACAGTGATGTGGGGAGGAGAGTGTGGAATTTAGTAGAACCTAAAGTTATATTCTTCTTGCTAAGAAGTCAGACGGGTTCCCCAAATCCAACCCACCACCCCAGGCTAAAGCTGACGTCAAAGGCCCCAGTGTCTTCAGGGTCAGAACAAGTTATATCAGTGGGTACAAGTGGACAGTGGTAAATCAAGATCCTATGCCCAAACTAGAGTTATGTTATTATCCAGTTGTAAGTGAAGTGCAAACCAGATGGGTAACCCAGCCCTACTGGACCATCCAAGGACAAAAGATGCCAGAGATCTACAGATTTTACATGAAGTGCTCTTCCCAGTCGTTTGCGATTTTGTTTGTTTGTTTGTGGGATTTGGAAGGGAGTTGGTTTTTTTGGAAGGCAGTTGAATCTCACTTTTTAGTCCAAGTTGGCCTAGAACTCACTATGTAACCCAGCCTGGCCTCAACCTCATGCTGATCTTTCCTGCCTCAGCCTCCCAAGGGCTAGAATTGCAGGTGTCATGGCCGCGCCCAGTTCTTTGTTTTTGTTTTGTGTTTTAATACTGTGAGCGCTAAGTAAAATATTCCTATAGGTCCTTTTCAGCCACAGGCTGTGATTTATAAGTTTGTCTTAGAAAAAAGTGAACTTTAAGGTCTAACACAGGCAGAGAAAATCACTGAATCTCAGGTGAAAAAGGCACACATGAAGAGATCTTCACAGGAGGAGGCACAGGCTTCTTAGCAAGGTTAAGAAGGCATTCCTCCTTTTTCCCAGTTCTCTGTGCATTTATTCAACAGATAATTAATGAGTGCTTACTGATTGGCTAATATTATCCCAAATCATAATTTATACTTTGTGAATAATAAAGACAAAAATCTGCTCTCATAGAGCTTCTACTTTAGAGATTGAGATTTTCTGGTGAAAAGGTACTAGAAGTTAATCCAAAAATACAACTAAGCATAATTTATAATTAGGTTCCTATGAATAACCTCGAGGTTTTTTTAAACACTTTGATTACACTAGTTACTGTTATTCCATTGTTGACAATCTCTTACCATGCTTAACTTATGTATTAAACCCATAATCATTGGAATGTATATGTAGGAAGAAACAGACTATATAAGGGTTCAGTATTATCAGTGGTTTCAGATATTATAAATATTTGGTTAGATATTATACAACTTTGGTCAAGAATGATGTGCAATAGAAAGGTACTGTGGGGCCCAGGATTTAGCTAAGTGGTTCTGGTGCCTGCCTTGCAAGCACAAGGACCGGGGTTCGTCCCCAGTGACCACATACAACAGTGTCAGGTGTGGTGGCTCACACTTGTAATCCCAGCACTTGGGAGGCAGAGGCAAGAGGATTGCTGAGTTCAGGACCAGCCTGAACTATAAAGCGAGACCCTGTCTTAAAAAACTAAAACCAAAAAACAAGAAAGGTACTGTGGTCAGGTGTGGTGGCTCACGCCTGTAATCCCAGCACTCAGGAGGCAGAGTTAGCAGAATTGCTGTGAGTTCAAAGCTAGCCTGGGCTACATAGTGAGTTCAGGGTCAGCCTGGACTACAAAGGTGAGATCCTGTCTCAAAAAAAGAGGAAAGTCCTGGGAAAGATTTTTGGCACAGTAAGATTTCTGGTAGATTGTCAGAAATACACATTGAAAACTTTTTTTCAGTGTTGAGTGTAATCATTATGTGTATATATAATGTACCAATAAAGATTTTAATTTAAAAAATAAATAAAATAAAACGTGGAAAGTTCCAACTAATCATGGCCAATTGAATGTATAAGCTTTTTTCCATTTTCTGTCACTAAAATGACAGTATAGAGATTTCAAAACATGTAAATAAAATGAAAACACAAAAAGGCTAAAACAGCAGATAAGTGATGGCAACAAAATTTTGGATGGCAAAAATTGTCTGGATCTATAAAGAGTTCATTTAGTTATCAGCTTTCTCTGTCTGATCTATGCTTGGAGGAGGAAAACTTAAGAGAAAATTCCTACAAAGGAGCAGGAGAGTGCAATAAATCAGACACACAGGTTTAAATGCCATACAGTATCTCTCATTTGAGTAAGGCAGAGCACAATACAGGATGGGTAACAGGAGACAGGGGAATAAATCTCTTGAAATTGGGAAGAGGTAAATAAGAATTAAGATATGCCATGTACAGGGCCAGGGATTTAGCTCAGTGGTTCCAGTGCCTGTCTCGCAAGTGGAAGGACCCGGGGTTCGATCCTCGGTAACTACATAACAATACTGGGTGTGGAGACTCACCCCAGCAGCAATCAGCACCACATACCACAGGCGTGGTGGCTCACGCCTGTAATCCCAGAACTCGGGAGGCAGAGGCAGGAGGATTGCTGTGATGTGAGTTTGAGACTAAGCTCAGGGCCAGCCTGAAGTACAAAGCGAGACCCTGTCTCAAAAAACAAACAAAAAAACAACAACAAAAAAAAGATATGCCATGTACAGAAACCTAGTAACCTCCAAGGATATAAACATTTTATGCCATAAACATGAGATGAAATGAATAGCACCAACAAGAATGAGAATGAGGAAAGGGAATTTAAAGGAGGTGGGAGGAAAGGGATTACAAAAAACAGTCCAACTGTATTATGTCCACGTACCCACTCCCCACGATGATTGTGAACTACATGTACTGAAAACATCCACTAACAAAGAAAGCAGCAAGAATTGAAGGCAACAGTTGCCACGCCCCCGCCAAAAACAGTGGCGTGACAAGGGACACAGTCCGGGGGCGTAGACCCCCTGGCTCTTGAGGTACGTGCTCCTCAGAGTTAAGCCTCGCAGGGAAAAGAGCAGTGGCCCAGCAGAAGAAAACAGCAAAGTGTACTTTGCTGTATGATTATGTGCTCGGATCACAAACTTTGTTTCTTGTCACCCTGACCTTCCAACTTTCTTTATTTCATGCTCTGCCACGAGGGCGCCACTCTGCCCACGGCCCCAGAGGGTCGTTTCCGTGTATGATAAGTAACCCTGTTCCCCCCATACACAATAGGTAGTTAGTGACCAAGAAAAACCGGTTTCACAAACAGGACACCTAAATATGCATAATAGAAACAGCGCTAAAATGGCATAGCAACAACCAGGTATGAAAAAACAGAACAATTTAGGGAACAAAGGGACTATAGATAAACAAAATGCATATAGCGTCTTTCAGGAAAGAACAAGCGTTTCTTCACCAAGTGCTAGCCGCTTGCCTCACAATAGTGTCTCCTTTCTGTTTCGGTTTTCTTTGCACCTTATCCTGTTAATCTTTAGCAGCACAGCCCTCACCTGACCCAAAACTTTTCTGTGTAAAAAGAGAGCACACTTCAGTAAACTTTGCAGCAGCATCACAACCTGTCTTGTGTTCGTGTGTTGTCTGTCATCGCCGACTCCGTCCATTCCTGACTTCAGTGCTCCCTGGCCCTGCACCGCGAGCAGTCCGCGGCAAACAGTTACTTTGGAAGAAAGGGGTACAGATCAAACGGAACAAAAAAGATGCTCATAACTCTGTATGAGAAGTGGGTTCCAGATTCCTGCCCTGTCAGTCAGGAATTGCTCATCTCCTTTCCTGGAAGACGGCTGGCAGTTTACTCCAGGGAGCTTAAAAAATATATATTCAGGCTCCAGGTATAACTGGACACAAATATGTGGTGTTAGAATAAAAATAAGAGGATTCAGGAGCGATGTGCATGCTGAAATATAAAGCCAGGGTTCAGTGCCTCTGCCCTTCTGACCTACAAGCAAGAACTTGGATTATCCCTCTAGGGAAAATGAGCCTAGAAAAAGGCCTATCTCTGCACATTTAAACTTGGAGAATCCCTCAGCCAACCTTTCAGCTCTCAACATATTCAATTCCTTTGGGTTCATGCAGCAAGTTCACACACGTAGACATTTTTAGTGCCACTCTCCTCGATATCGATAAGTAATCAAGGATGAACTGACGTGTAAGAAAATCCTCTTGCTGTTCCTGGTTAGGCAGAACCAATATAATAAAAATGCTTATACTTCTAAACTGCTGTACAAATATAACATGATCTCAATCAAAATACTTACATGGTTTCTCACAGACCTCAAAAAAAAAATCCTGAAATTTATATGGAATCAAAAGAGACCCAGAATAGCAAAAGCAATCCTGAATAATAAAAACAAAGTAGGTGACATCACAATCCCAGGTATAAAGCTCTTCTAAAGTTCCAGTGATTAAAACAACATGGTACTGACACAAAAACAGACACGTGGATCAATGGAATCAAATAGAGTAAGCAGAAACAACTCCAGGTGCACACAGCTATTTGATCTTTGACAAAAGAGTCAAAAACATTCAGGGGAGGAAAGATAAACTCTTTAATAAGTGGTGCTGGGAAAATTGAATATTCATGTACAGAAGGTTGAGCCCTGACCATATATCTCATTGTGTACAAAAATACAATAAAAATGGATCAAAGATAAAATAGGTACAACTCTTAAAGACATAGGCATATGTCTGTCATAAGAAACAAATATCTGTCTGCCAAAAGAATAATAGAATTGCTAGAATTAAATGTTTACCTTACCTTCAGATTTTCTTTGTGGTCCCTTCAGAGAATGAAGAGCCTCTTCTGTGGTCACTGACTTGGAAATACTGGGTTCTAAGCAAGGCCTGGGCAACAAAAACCCCAAGTCCACACCACAAAGCTCCCTGGAGATTTCTCCTTTCTTCAGGAGTAAAGACCTCGTGGTCAGCATCTTTGTTCTGATGTCCACCATCTCATTTTCATTTGGGAGAGAAACAACATGTGCTTGTGTTGGATCCTGATGCACCGAGATTATGAGACTAAAAGGGGAGACACAGTTTGATTTAAAACTCATTCACCACTATAGTTCTAAACCAGAATGTCCCCTAAAGGCCCATATGTTAAAAGACTTGTGTCCGGCCTATGGTACTGTTGAGAGGTGGCAGCATCTTTGGATGGTGGGGATCTAGTGGAAAGCAGGCATGTCCTTAAAGGAGAGACTGGAATGCTGGTCTCTTGATCTCTCTTCATTTCCTGATGTCACGTGGTGAACAGCATCCTTTACTACATTCGCTCCTCTATGATGTACACACACACACACACACACACACACACACACACACACCCCAAAGTCAAAATGACCAAGGACTCAAACCTCTGAAGCCATGAGTCAAAAATAAACCTTCCCTTCTTTTTAAGTTGATTATCCCAGACATCTTGTTACATCTTAACACAATCACCATCTCTTCTAGATATTACTTCTCAGGCCAGTCTGACCTCTCTGGAAAGTTTGAAGACCTGATAAGTGGAATGGCTGTATCCTGAGAGGACAAGACTTCTCCATCCTCCAACCTGCTCCCAACGTTTTCTCTACTCTGCACCCAGTACAGTCACCTAAAAAGATTTGATTTTAGTCCACTTCCATTTTTCTAATCTCCATTTCCTGAAGCAGAGAACTCAGAGACAGGATAGGCACAGGAGTTAAACCTTGTATCTCCAAAGGCACTGGCCTACCCAGTTCTTCTCAAGTTATCTCTGAACCATTTTGTCATTATTCTTTTGTTTTGTTTTGTGGATTTGTGATATTTTTTGAGACAAGCTTGTGGTTGTAGTTCGAGCTGGCCCTGAACTCACTACATCACTCAGGCTAGCCTCGAACTCTGTCTCTGCCTCCCGATTGCTGGGATTACAGGTGTGTGTCACCACACCCAGCTGGGCCAGTTTTTAAAGTTTCAAATATATTATGGATTGATACTTTTGTGAGCCTTAAAATGATAAAAACAAAATATAAAAACAGGCAGATAGTAAGCCCCATTTTTTTCATCATATGACCAATGAACATAAAATCACATTGTAAAACTGCTATACAATTTTTTGAATAATTACTCTCAGGTTCTGTACTGAGCTCATCATGAACAGAACCACATTTTAGACAGAATTTTCTGGAGCAAGGTCAGTAAACTATTTCCTTGGGGCCAAATCTGAACTTCCTCCCATTTTTGTAGTTTTAGTTGGATTGCACGTATACTGATTTGTTTATTTGTTGTCTGTGGCTGCCTTCAAGAGACAACTAAAGATATCATCTGGCCCTCAAAGTGTAAAATGTTATTTGGCCCCTGCTGTATAATATTTGCTAGGACTATTGCTTTAGAGCATTGTTTTGGAACAAGTTGCTAAAAATGCAGACTGCTGCACAAACATCACCACTTCAGATTTATATTCTAGTTGAACACCCCAACAATATTCCTTACTTGCTTTTTTCCAGATCTTCCTGATTCACTTCTTGGAGATGATTGACATGTCTTGGAAAAGTCATAACAATCTCAACATCTATGGAAACACATGACAGTGGCAGAAGTGAAAAAAAGATGATGAATGGTAAGTTTAAAAAATAAGTAAAAGTAATGAACAGGAAGTGGGATAAGTATTTGGTTTGTGTTTGACCAATTTGTTCTTAACAATTAGAAAACAGTTCTTCTCAAGTTATCTTTGGACCGGTTTGTTGTTTTGTTTTGGCTAAGGTTTGACCATGTCTGTGTCTTTTCTGTTCATCATATGAAAGGTTTTAAATAAATGCTTAAAAAGAAAAGAGCTATAGTAAAATTTTCCAGATATAAAATATAGATTTACAAAGAATAGTACTTCCCTGGAGTTGATAAAGCAGGATGTCTTTCTATAAAGTATAACTGATCATACCTACTTCACAGGATGGTCTGTAGTGAAGATTAACTGAGATAATTCTTATAACCCAAAGCAACTTCTTAGTAATTTCAGTCATCTCCTGTTTGGTTGCACAGAATGATTTTCAGTATAACTCTTATATGGAAAGTTCCAACTTGGAGAACCAATACTTGAGTAGAATATCACCTCTTTTAAATTTGGTTCATTCACACATTTTTCCCCATTCAATAAACTTTTGTTAAGCATATATATACCAAGCCCATGAATTTGGGCTGAAAAACATCGAAATAAGTGGAGCTATGGCCCTAGTAGAGACAATAAGAAGCAAAGGATACATGGAAGTTGTAAGCACTGGGATGATGCATGTAGCATGTGAGAACTGAGAGGAAGGCCCTTCTAGGAGGATGCAATGCTTGTCCTATCTATGAATCCAACAAGCCTGCTGACTCCATCTACACATGCCTGAAGGAGCAATGGTTTTTTAAGTCCCACTGACTGAATTTTAAGGATGAAGTATCACAGAAGGGACAGGGAAGGAGTATATCAGATCTGAATCTACACACTTCCTCAGCCACTTCTTGGGAGGCCTGGGACTAGTTACTGATCACTAACATCACCATCATCATCTTGTTTAGTAGATGTTTTATATTGTTTTTAAAGGACTTTAGATATTTTGTTGAATACACAAGAACTGCCATAGAAAAAACATTTTTATTGTTTGATTTTTATATCTGTGCCATTTAAAGGGACTCATGCAGTTTAAAACAAACAGCAAAATTCTCCAAAAAGAGAAGTTCTTTTTATAAAGTTCGAACTATAGACCTGAAAAGAACTTAGAAGGGGACATCTGATCCAACCCCTTCCTTTCTAAGATGAAGAAACTGATACCTGTGTGTCTGTGTGACATGCACAAGGTCATTCTCCAACTGGAAAGAAAGACAGATGTCTTTCATGACGTTTTTATAGTCATCCTCAAGTGTAAAAACATGAGTGAAGTGTTAGAGTGAGGAAGAAATACAGCATACATTCCTAATAACTAAACCGGCAGTGAGAAGGATGTCCTAGGACAAAGCCTAAATGCACTTAGTACTTGGCTAAGGAAGTTAGAAAATGAGTGTATTCACATGAGCATGTGGCTAAAAAGGACTTTCCATTTTATGACTGTGGATGACAAACCTCCATGGAAGTTTTCACAGGACAGATAAACCCAGAACATTTTCAAGCAAATTGAATGTGCTCAAAAGTCCAACTGGATTTCTTTTTCAACCAAGGAATTTTTAAGAAAATACGATAAGTAAACATAAAGACTACCAGCCCTAAAAATTCTTAACTGCCACTGTTCTAATTGTTGGTGCAAAATGGGGAAAATTTTGCAGTACTGACTGCGAAATGATTTAGAAAGATATGAACATCTTTTATATCTTTGT
The DNA here is from genome assembly GCA_004026965.1 of Petromus typicus. Lineage (NCBI taxonomy): Eukaryota > Metazoa > Chordata > Mammalia > Rodentia > Petromuridae > Petromus > Petromus typicus. The sequence continues at coordinate 39,094 of PVIR01007451.1, read as the reverse complement.
TCCATGGTCTCTTGAACACTTTGAGCAGCCAAGGAGCTGTGGATAAGCTCTGAGCCTCCCCAGGAGATCAGCAAAAATGATGTCTTTTTACAGTAAATATAAAGTACTTGAGTATAATATCATGGCTGAAGTGCAGTTTTCATTTAGAGAAGTACAAATTAACCTCAGAAAAAAATGTTATTACTGAGAATAATTAAAAGGCATCATCTTTTTTTTTTTTTTTTTTTTTGTACTTGGGACCTTGTGCTTGTGAGGCAGCACTGAGCTAAATCCTCAGCCCCTAAAGCCAACATTTTGACACAGCCAAATAATTATTATCTTCATAGAAGAGATGAAAGTGATATTCATTAAAAAATCAGAAGATGATCATTAACTTATTCTTAATGTTAAAACCATTACTAAAAATGAAAACTTAAAATATGGCCAAGCCAAACTTATTCAATGAGGAAAAATTATTGTCTCCAGAAAAGAGTGACTTTCTTGTGTATTTGCTTTGTTCTGTTTAAATTATGGGGTATTTGTCTGAATTATGGGAATCAAAGTTACGAATAGTTTGATACCTGTGTGTTTTTGATAATTTCCTAAACTGTGGATCTCAACTTTTAAAAAACTATATTTTATAACTACTGTATTATAGTCCCCTTAGTAGGCTCCTTATGAGGCTACCACAAAGTTCTAAAATGTAATTTTTTAAGGTTAATCTTTAGATTAGCTTGCATTTGGTTCAAATATAGTTTGTGTAGATGTGTTCATTAACTTGCTTCTATATTTTGTTTACATCAAATATTGGCCTTTTCTCTTCCTCATCCTTTTATATTTCTGTTATGGAACCTGAGTGATTTATTTATTAATATGACATGTTGGTATTGTGTGACTCAGAAGATCTTGGGTTTTAACATTTTTAGCATAGTTAAACTATAACATATGTGCTGAATAAATTAATCATAGACTTAAAATACTGATTTTTTAAAATGTTTATTCTCTTAGTTTTAGGAATCCTGGTATTTTTTTTAAAAGTCTAATCACATTAATAAATTTTCTTTAGATGTTTTATGGAAGAACTGCTTTCAAATGCTGGAGTAACTGTCAGGAGAAACATTTTCATCACCAATAAGCCATAGAGCCACTCAGATGAATTGCATGAATAAAATAGATCACCCCATCATTTGTTGCACAGAAAGCAGTTAGGTTTGGTGTGAGATATGTTGGATGTTATGAAAACAAATTTTGTATGGAATTTAGTCTTAGAAAAAGAATACATTTTTTAAAAATTCCTGTATTTTCTAGCCTATTTTCTTCCCAACTCACTACTGTTGGGAAAGCTTATTTGAGAGATTAACCTATGTGAGTTATGTGAAAACAAAGATACGATACAGGTGTTCTTTTCACTCGAAGGGGTGTCATCTTAGGGACAGAGGTCTTAGGGACTGAGTAGGTAAAAAATTATGGCAGAAACAGCATGATTTGGGGATCAGCAGTGGCCAGTTTTGAAACGTGGTTATAGGAATTCTTCCTGACAGATCAACCTAGAGTCTTCCTGTTATGGATTGACTGTCCATATGTTGAAGCTCTTTTCCTCATGTGGCTCTGTTTGGAGAATTTAAGGTTACGTGAGGCATAGCTCCTAAGGACTAGGCCCTGATCCAGTAAGATTAGTGACTATGTAAGAAGAGAACTCAGGGGCCGGGGAGTTAGCTCAGTGGTTCCGGCGCCTGTCTTGCAAGAGCAAGGGCCCGGGTTTGATTCCCCGGTAACCACATAACAATACTGGGTGTGGAGACTCACATCCAGCAGCAACCAGTACCACATACCACAGTGCCGGGCGTGGTGGCTCACGCCTGTAATCCTAGCACTCGGGAGGCAGAGGCAGGAGGATTGTGATGTGAGTTGGAGGCTGAGCTCAGGGCCAGCCAGAACCACAAAGCGAGACCCTGTCTCAAAAAAACCTAAAAAAAAAAAGAAGAGAACTCAGGGCCAGGGATTTAGCTCAGTGGTTCTGGTGCCTGTCTTGCAAGCGCAAGGGCCCAGGTTTGATCCCCCGGTAACCACATATAATACTGGGCGTGGAGACTCACACCCAGCAGCAAGCAGTACCACATACCACAGTGCCGGGTGTGGTGGCTCAAACCTGTAATCCCAGCCCTTGGGAGGCAGAGGCAGGAGGATTGCTGTGATGTGAGTTGGAGGCTGAGCTCAGGGCCAGCCTGAACCACAAAAGCAAGACCCTGTCTCAAAAGAAAAAATAGAAGAGAACTCAGATACACATACACACACACACGCACGCACACGCATGCACACGCATGCACACACACAGACACGAGTACTTCCCAGAGAAAAAACCATATGAAAGTAATGATGATTTATGAAAAAATAAATGTCTAAATCACTCAGGCTGTGTTACTTTGTTGTCAGTCTGCATGGACAAAGGCAACTCCTCTATGATTTTTCATAATTTATTCCTTTTTAAAATACAACTAAAAGTAGCAGCTTTGTGACTAAGACTCTTGAGGAATTTACACTGTATTAAAAATTTTAAGCCTAGTAATTTGATTCCTAAAGCCATTGTTATTGACTCAAGAAATTACAAGGTCAGTTTCCAGTCTGCAAGGTTTGTATCTGTTTGTCTTCCAAGAAAAGAGATGACTGATGAAGGCAAGAAGAATTTTGTATTGGGGGAAATGAGAGACTTTTTATTTTTTGATCCATAAATTGTATTTTACACATTATCCTCGCAGAAGCCCATGATGAGGCAAGTGTAGGCTGCAAGAACACTTAAATTCTCCATAAAGAATGTTAAAGTTTTTTCTGTTGTTGTTTTGTTTTGGTTTTTTTTGAGACAGGGTCTTGCTTTTGTAGTTCAGGCTGGCCCTGAGCTCAGCCTCCAACTCACATCACAGCAATCCTCCTGCCTCTGCCTCCCGAGTGCTGGGATTACAGGCGTGAGCCACCACGCCCAGCACTGTGGTATGTGGTACTGGTTGCTGCTCGGGGTGAGTCTCCACTACTAGTATTATATGTGATTACCAAGGATCAAACCCCGGTTCTTGCACTTGCAAGACAGGCGCTGGAACCACTGAGCTATATCCCCGGCCCAAGAATGTTAAGATTTTTGAGTGAGCTAAGAGTTATGTGGGCTATGGGTATTTTAATTAGTGATATTCCCTTTTTGATAGAATAATGCACAAACAGATATAAATAACATGGCTAAACATGCATATCTATAACAGGATAAACAGTACTGCATAAGGTCTTTTTTTGGAAAGTGTGTGAGCACTTTGAACATTAGTAACCTTAAAAATATTATAGAAATGGAATGTAAAGATAGTGAATCAATAAAGAGAACCACATGGATATTTAAGATGCATAAAGTGCACAGAAATCCTCAAAATACTTTTACTTATTGTGAAATAGAAAATGCTCAATGTAAAATAAGGTGAAAGGGGACAATGTGGAGATTGTAACAAAAAAGTAAGGAAACAAATGTTATATATATGGGGGGGTGGTAGGGTGGGTGAGGCTATGGGAAAAAATGAGAATTAAGTTGTGTCTTATACTGGTACAAATCCCCATTATGGAGTGCAATCATGATGTGTATATTTAATGTACCAATAAAGATAATAGTAAAAAAAAATACTTTTACTTAAGACTCTGATTTAAAAGAGTAATTAACTCCACTGAAACCCATCAACTGTGAGGATAAATGTTACCAGAAGATTATTGATTCTTTTAAATTTGTAAGCCAGTTTATTAAGGCTTAAAACTCATAACCGCTCTGTGAATGCTGTATTAGTATTTTGACTCCTGTGTTAAAACTAAAATCATTAGAAACAAATCTGAAAAAAAAAGCCTAGTGCCTCGATGGCAGGTTATCTTGAAACTGAGCAGAATAAATGTCAACCTCTTGGAAGGTGCTCAGGGACAATATTAAGCTTCTAAATACTTGGCTTTGAAGTGTAAGGGGTTTTAGCTCAGCAGAACCATGCCTGCCTGGCAAATGCAAAGTCCTGAGTTTGATCCCAGATACCACAAAAAAATGTATAAAATTAGAAAAAAGATCATAAGGACTATTTGGAAGGGATCAGGATTTTTAAATTTTTAACTAGTTCTTTCAGGCTTAATGATGGTCATCATTTTTAACATTACTAACACTCTGCACGGAGAGAGATTTGCAGTGATTTGGCAAAAGGTAGGAGCCTGTCCGGCAGAGGGCAGCAGACACAAGGCACCAGAGGAGACCTGGCCAGGAAAAGGTGCAGCCTCCAGGGAAGAGAAAAAGGATGAGAAAAACAGATATATGTAATAGGCAGCTTCCCTGGAGTGTTAGAAATGGAAACCAGAAAATTGCCAGGAAGAAATTGGAGCAGCTCAAATAAACATTTAATTTAAGAAGGTTATAGGCAAGTAGATGACAGGGTAATGTGATAGCTGTGTTGAGTTTTCAGAAGCAAAGATCTGCAAATACTGTGTGGTCTGCAGGGGCACTTGGGGCTATTGCAAGCTGACATATTTGACATAGGTATTGTCTGGAAGATTCTTTTTGTTTTAGATTTTTTGAGACAGGGTCTCGCTTTGTAGTTCAGACTGGCCCTGAGCTCAGCCTCAAACTCACATCACAGCAATCCTCCTGCCTCTGCCTCCTAAGTGCTGGGATTACAGGCGTGAGCCACCACGCCCGGCACTGTGGTATGTGGTACTGGTTGCTGCTGGGGTGAGTCTCCATGCCCAGTATTGTATGTGGTTAACCAAGGATCAAACCCAGGCCCTTGTGCTTGCAAAACAGACGCCAGAACCACTGAGGTAAATTCCCGGCCTTGTTCTGGAAGATTCTTGATCTGCGGCCCCATAGAATAAAAGACAGACTTGGCATTTTTTAGTTAGTTCACTCTCCTACTTCCCCTCCAGGGAAAGAACTCAGGGACTGCTACAGATGATAGAGGTTTGGTACTGGAAGGCAACAGATTCCTGGAGCTGATGTAAGATTCTGAGTGGAGAGAGATGGAGGAAAGGATGTTATCAGGCAAAAGGGAAAAGGGCAGAGAGTTTGTGCTGAGCTCGAGCAGGGTGAGCTACAGAGAAGAACCAGCACTGAGCTGGCTATCTGGGTGGGAGCAAGTTGCCAAATTTCACTGACTCAGATGTGAACTTTTAAAAGGATAGGAAGTCGAGTGCTTTTTATTTTCCTTTGTGATGGTTTCCTTTTCTACTCCCCAACTGGCCCCCAACAGCAAGAACGCAGGGAGCACTGAATGACATCTGCAGCCTTTTTATTTTACTCTGAGACAGGGTCTCACTGTGGCCCAGGCTGCCTCCAACATGCAGTCTTGGGCCAGCCTTCTGTGGAGCCGGGATTACAGATACCTTCTGTCCTGGGCGGCCAATCCTGTCCCTCACCCTTGGGATCACCTTCTTCACTGACCAACGTGGAATGACCATGGTCGTCATCTCGATCCAACCCCTGCAATAGAAAGTGCACACTCTGTTATTCAATGTACTTTCATTGGCACAGTGAGGGTTGGTTTTTCAAGGCTAAAGTTTCACACTGTGGATTTCTTTTAAATTGGATAAAGTACTTAAGACTGAAATAATGGCAAAATATCTACCCCCAGAGCACCAGGCTCAGACAGTTATAGATTTGATTAATTGCATAATCAAAAATAAAGATCAAAGCTGAAATGACATCGACACAGAAATTCAGTATTTTATACTTTTATGCCTTAAGCATCCAAGCTGTTAAGGTGCCACAAATTCCATTTAGATGGGCAACTGGAGAAAATCCTTCAGCCACAGTCACAGTGAACAGCCCCCAAGGAAGACAATCTTTTCCATAATGCTTCCCTGGGGCATCATTTACAAATGGTAAAGGTGGAAATCCCTTCCCCTTGTGGAAGCTATAGATATAACCCGAGACTGAAGGAGCCAGCAAAGCTGATTAGTTTTCACCAAAACAGCTTTGTGATCTAGTCATACACTTCTCCAAATTCCTTTTTTTTTTTTTTTTTTTTTTGCCCTCTAGAAAATGATCATCATGCTGCCAAACATGGTTGAAAATCAACTGGATTTACAAAAGACACTCTAAACTCTGTAGAGAAGAAATATTTCTTACTAAAGTTCGTTGTTATCAATAGGTTACTTTATTAGAAATTGTTGCTGCTGATTTGGGGCTGTTAAATTTCTATAAGTAGTATGGGGATGTAGCTCAGTGGCAGAGCTTTTGCCTAACACAGGGGCTGTGGACTCAACTCAATCTCCAGCATCAGAAAAAAAACAAACAAAAAAGCTTCGCAGCAATAGGTGCAAATAGTAGCTGGAGCACCATGTCACAGCCCAGATGTGCCTATTAACTTATGGCTTGTATGATCGGGATGAGCGATCTGTCTGAGAGGTTTGCTGGGTAAAAACTCTTTGCCCCAAATGCAGGTGTCTGGCATCTCGCAGTTCAGACAAGCAGCCTGTCACAAGACATTCTGACATTTCATTCGTTAACTCAGAAACAGATTGGAAGTGTTTTTCTTCTCTTTTTTTTTGCTTTGTTCATTTTAATTATCACAGAACATAATAAATCCATTTATAGAACTGCTGGAAATATTTTTAGCTATTCAATCTAATCATACACTTCTGGTATGATGGTCACACTTTGCTTTTATGCTGCAACTGATGCTTTTTGAAAATTACTCTCTATCTCTCAGCAGAGGTTAGGAACCCTTGCATAGGCCATCCTGGCTCAATGGCAGATGAATTCATCTTGTTCCCAACTGCTGTCAATTTCACTGCTTGTCCATCTGCATATGTCAAAAGTCTTGGCACTACTTGGCAAGTTCTTCTCCCCTCCTGTCCATTTACAACAGAGTAAGGCTTTACTGTATTCACAATGTGTGGAAATATAAGGAAGTGCTTTTCTAGAAACAAGAAGAAAATTACCTATCACCCAACAACTAGAAGACAAACAATGGTAACATAGAAAACATCTTTCCTTTACTTTTTTCCAAAAGATTTAAAAATGAAGTTGCATGATGTAATTTTGAAAATGGCTTTTTCCTTTAGATAAGCATAAGCTCTCCCTGCCTCTCAGCAAGTGAGGCCTGGAGCTGCCTTGGCACTCTGCCAGCAAGAAGGACATCGTCAGAAACAGCTGATGGACTTCGCTCCAGAACCATGAGCCAAGATAAACCTCTTTTCTTTATAATTTAAAAAAGATAAGCATAAATGTGTAAGCAACTTATTAAATCAGTGTCATTTGAATGGAATTTAAAATTTCTTTCTATCAATAAATATCTATCACAAGGTAATAATAATATGTTTCTATTACAAATCCCTAAGTCTTATATGGCCTATACTGCTTGTGAGATAATTTTTAATTCTTTATTGTTAGACATAATATTATAAGCATCTTCACAACTGATATTCCAATTTTGCATTCTGTAGAGAAGCTCTATAGATATGAAATTATTAGTCCAAAGACCATATAAAATTTTAAGTTTTATTGTAATATACTATTTAAAAGTAAAGTTTTTACCTATTCATCCAGCAGCCATGTATGTGTTGCATTATATTTTCTCTTATCAGTTATGTTTTCATTTTAACTAGTATAATATATGAGATTGATTACCTTATTGTATGACTATACACCCTTTGATTAATAGAAAAATTAGAATGTTTTAGATGCTTATGAATTCATTTGGATTCTCTTTTTATCATTTATAGCTTTTTTCAGATAGTTAATCTATAAGACTCTACAAAATCTCAAACATTTCTATTATTTTATACTGTTACAGTGATTCAATTAAATTTTTATGCCAAACTTTGAAAAAATAACAGCCTTTATTTGGAACCATTAAATATATAACTGGTTCTCACATCAAGTTTCTATGTCGATTGACAGGCTAAGGTCAGTCTCAACTACTCTGTTTACTTATCTGTTGGTCCTTTAGGAGAAGTTGGAAGACAACACAGAGCATAGGCCTATGTACCTGCAAAATACATATCAATGACTAGCACTTGCATATATCATGCCAGACATTGTTTTATGTACTTTGTCCGTTTCAACTAATTTTTTTTTTTAGGTTTTTTGAGACAGGGTCTCGCTTTTTTGTGGTTCAGGCTGGCCCTGAGCTCAGCCTCAAACTCACATCACAGTCCTCCTGCCTCTGCCTCCCGAGTGCTGGGATGACAGGCATGAGCCACCACGCCTGGCACTGTGGTATGTGGTACTGGTTGCTGCTGGGTGTGGGTCTCCACACCCAGTACTGTTATGTGGTTACCGGGGAATCGAACCCGGGCCCTTGCGCTTGCAAGACAGGCGCCGGAATCACTGAGCTAACTCCCCAGCCCCGTTTCAACTAATTTTATCCTTACAATGATTCTAAAGGTTAAGAACTGTTATTTTTATTTTATATATGAAATCCAGAGAAAGTGAGTAACTTATCCAGGATCACACAGCTATACAGTGGTAGAGTTAAGATTTTTACCCAAACTCTGAAGGCTAACCCCCAAGCTGGTGATCAGTCTGTCTTGCTTTGAAACTTTGTAATAAAGAATCTCAACAAGAACCAGACATAGGAGAATCAACAATAGTGGGTCACATGAAAACAAAGGATATTCAAACTTAAGTTACAAGTGTTGTGTAGGAAAAAAAAAGTATGTGATACCTAAAAGGGCCCAACAAAAATTTCTGCCCTGGAATAAAGTGAAAAATTGTAAGTATCACAAAAAAAAGATGTAGGAATAAGACCCACCTCAAAGGTGGTCATAGAAAGAAATATGCTAAAACCAAAGCAGCACAAAATTTTCTGAGTTTTTGCAGAATGCTGATTGTGGAAGGAATTAAGATATGCTTGGTGTCAGAAGGAAAAAAACTGAAATAATAATACACAGCAGTGAGAGTTGGAGAGACAACATTAGCAAATCCCAAACGTGGAAGAATTTCATAAACCATTAGCAGCAACCCAGGAGGTAAAGCACAAATGAGAAACAGAGCATAGAATTCTCACCTGCAAATATCAGACCACCAAACACACAGGAGGGAAAAGTAGCCTAGAAATTGTGCACAATTAAATTTGGAAAGAGGATTCTCCTGAGATGAAAGAAAACAAAAAACGAAAACTGGAAGAGTCCATCAACACCCCATCAAGAGCAAGCAGCAGCCTGCATTTGTAACAATAAAAACCTATTTCAGACAAGCGGGAAGAGATTCAAGTCTCCATTCAAAGAAAAGAAGCAAAGGACAAGTTTGAGTTTTACAATTTCAACCCCAGGGAGGAAAAGGCAAGTTCAATAGTGAAGTCTATTTCATCTCCCAAAATGAGTTCAAATTTGACTCAATAAGAAAAAAGTATGTAGGGAAAATTTTTAAAAAGGTTTTAAAATTGCAAGAAAAAATGTACCAATATATACGGATTTTTGTGTTTTTAAAAATATGCTTCCTTAAATGTACCTTAAAAAATAAAAGTAAATACATCTGTTTATCCGTTTCTAATGCATGACACTTACATTAAAGATGGGTCTCTAGGTATTTTATTTTTATTACTGTATGATATTAGAAACCAAAAACAATACAACTAGTACACTGTAGGGTAAAGGGTCTCTGTGGTGCTGGAGGCTAAAGTCAGGGCTGCACAAATAGTAAGTGCATGTTTGGGAGGCAGAGGCAGGAGGATTGCTGTGAGCTGAAGGCTCACCTGGGCTACATGGTGAGTTCAGAGCCAGCTTGAACTGTCTCAAAAAACTAAAAACAGAAAACAACCATCATAAGTGCATGCTACCTGGGGCAGTTTCTCACAGCTACTGACAGGGCAAGGTACTTCTTTGTTGTGGGCAGTCCTGCACCCCACAGAATGTTAAGCAGCATCCTTGGTCTCTCTCCCACTTCATGGACCGTCCCCCAGGATGATACTAAAAATACCTCAGACATTTCTTTTTTTTTTTTTTTTAGGTTTTTTGAGACAGGGTCTTGCTTTGTGGTTCAGGCTGGCACTCAGCTCAGCCTCAAACTCACGTCTCAGCAATCCTCCTGCCTCTGCCTCCCGAGTGCTGGAATTACAGGTGTGAGCCACCACGCCTGGCACTGTGGTATGTGGTACTGGTTGCTGCTGGGCGTGAGTCTCCAAACCCAGTATGGTATGTGGTTACCGAGGATTGAACCCGGGTCCTTGCACTTGCAAGACAGGCGCCAGAACCACTGAGCTAACTCCCCAGCCCTCTCAGACATTTCTGACACACCCCTGGACGCTGTCCCCAGAAGGGTGTGAAAGCCACTTTGATAAGACACAGGTTAACTTGTTTAGAGATGTTATACATGTGCAGTTAAAATACTTTGAGAACTGCAAAAATGAGTTTCTATTCTATCTTATGTCATGCCCCAGAGAAGTCTTAATTTAACAATTTTAATGTATTTAATTTTAATTTTGTACCAAAATCAAATAATATTTTTTAAAAAATAAAATAATGACAAAAAGACAACACAGTAACCAGGTTCTTCCCCTGCTCTTCCCCTCAGAGGTGGCCACCACCAGAAAGCTGTTCCTTCCGGCCTCTTCATCCACATCTCTAGATGATGGCTGCGGTGTCTCTTCAGCCATCAAAGGGACATGTCACCTATTGACTTATTAATGTAGCTTACAATCTGACATCCTAATGCCCTGCCCTCATCCTGGCAGTAAGTTTACTTTCGGTTGGTAAATCGATAACTTAAGTATATTTATGAGGGGATTTTACTACGTAGTACATTTATAGTACAGTATGATTATACTTTCTTTCTTATATAATCCCCCAACAAAAGACAAAATTTATTTGTTTGCACTTTAAAAACTGTATTTGTGCAGTCTATAGCAAAGTTGAGGAGGTACAGAGATTCTCTGCACAGCTTCTGTTCTCACCGTTCCTCAGCTGAATGGCTCCTTTGCTGACACTGACGACCCTGACACTCATTATCACAGTTTACATTTTGAGTGTTGTACAGTCTACAGGTAAGGACATTGCCCACCACTACGATTTCATGGAAAGTAATTGCCGTGCCCAAAAAATTACTGTACTCATTCTTCCCAACCCAGCTCCCATATGGCTGGCAGCCGATGTATACTACTGAGTCAAGTCAGAGCTCCTTCTCTGAAGATATTCAGTGAGCTCAGAGAACAGACCTCCTGATACCAACATTCATAAGTCTCCTAGAGCAAAAACATTTCACTATTAGATCAACCCTGGAGAAAGCCACAAACAGACAAATTGTACCAAAATAAAGAGCTTCTGACATGTTTTAGTATCTCCTCAAATATGAATAGAAAAAGGTTTTTCAGATGTTTGAGGAAAATCTCTAATCCAAGAAAGAGCTGAAAGAACAAAAAAGCAAAAAATAATGCAAAGAAAGAAAGAAAGAGGAAGAAATAACTTTATTTTTGTATTCATTGATGTTTATTTATTTATTTATTTATTTATTTATTTATTATTCTGGGACATGGGTCTGGCTGTGTTACCCAGGCTGGTCTCAAACTCCTGGACTCATGTGATCTTCTCAAGCACGAGAATAAGTGAGAATCTGGCTCTTCCCAGAACTCAGTCATGCTGACATTCTGGTCCTAGACTTGCCATTTTCAGAACCACGAGAAGTAAATTTCTATTGTTTAAGAACTATTTTTTGTAATCAGTTGATCTTGTTCCCATGAAACTTTGAAATAAAGAATCTCAACAAGAACCAGACATCGGAGAATCAACAACAGTGGGCCACATGAAAACAAAAGATATTCAAACTTAAGTTGCAAGTGTTGTATAGGAAGAAAAGCTATAGCAAGCCTGACTGACACACGTGTCCCCCACAAGCATACTGTGGGGACTCAGAACTGACCAGCTAATTATTACTCAATAAAGTCTGAGAAAAGTGTCTTAGTAACTGTGCAATACATTTTGTAGTGATTACATTAAAACTGCAATTGTAGTAATAAGATTACCACAAACTATTCAGGCAACACAAATGGGGTGGTAGATCGTATAGGTTGTCTGTTCTACTTTTGTTTTCTTAGTTCATTCCATTAAAGGAAGCATCTCACCTCGCTGCTGCTGATGCTTTGCAAAGTTATGTTTTGATTTCTGGTAACTGTGGTCACATCAGTTGGAGAAGAGTTTGTGTCATGACAAATGTCAAGCAATGATTCAGCATGTCTTTCTGTCAGAAAGAAACATAATATCATGTTTTGATAAGATTAATTTCCAACAATTTCACAGGAAAATCTAGCTCTAGGTGTTAAAATCAGCTCCATTTTTATTAGTTGTTTTTTGTTATTCCAATAATGGTCTAGGACAATGAAGATGAACCTTCCAGCATGTTCAGTAATATAAACAGCCTACTGTTACACACATGGTCTAGGGGCACCAGGGGCACCACCACTGGTCTAGGATTTTTTGTTTTTTAGGTAGTTCAGGCTGGCCTTGAACTCATGTAGCCTAGGCCAGCCTCGAATTTGAGGTCATCCTCCTGTTTCAGCCTACTCAGTGCTGGGATTGTAGGCATGCACCACCACACCTGGCTGTGTCTCGGATCTTGGTGAAGCTTCTATAATTTCTACTGGAAGAAGGATGAAAACAACAAGAATCCACAGAACAGATGGTCTTAAAATTTTTTAAAGCTTTGGCTGCTGTTAATCAAGGAGAAGAAAGTAAACAGATACAATGAGATCCTGAGCAAGTAGTATATTTAAGAGTGTTAAGTTCAGTCAGTGCCCCACAGTTCATTCATCCACACTTTCTGCCTTTTTGTTCACTCTCAAGAGTTTGGAACATTTGTATCGCCACAGCATGTATCATGGGTACATCACAGATCAGTGACTAGTTATTAGCTTGCTTCCTTTAAAACAGATCTACCAAACAGAGGTAGCAAGACTTCTGAAAGGCCTTTTTCAGTTGGGAATTGTGGTTTGGAAATGAAATATTTACCTGGTCTTGGTATAGAATTCATTAAGATATCCAACAACTGCTGTTTCCTCACACTCTTTATTTGTGACACATAATGTATTGTTGATTTTCCACTAAAATCACAGAGTTTAGGATCTCTAGAAAGAATAGAATCAACATTGAAGATTATTTAGTTTCAATCTTGAAATGGAAGCCAATATTATAGAAAAATTGATAGCAAATAAAAAGTCATCCTATATATTGGAAGGTGATGATAATGATTTCAAAATGCATGAGACAGAAAAAACCAAGATGGGGCCGGGGATTTAGCTCAGTGGTTCCAGCACCTGCCTTGTAAGCGCAAAGTCCCGGGTTTGATCCCCAATAACCACATACCACAATGCCAGGCATAGTGACTCATGCCCACCAGCAATCAGTACCACACACCACAGTGCCAGGCACATTGGCTCATGCCTGTACTCCCAGCACTTGGGAGGGAGCGGCAGGAAGATTACTGTGAGTTCAAGGCTCACATAGTGAGCTCAGGGCGAGCCTGAACTACAAATTGAGACCCTATCCCCCTCCCCAAAAAAGGAAAAAGATAAAATCAAGATTTATGAAAGAGAAGATGACAATTTTTCAAAATTTTAAGCAAGAAGAATATTTTCTGTATTTTATTCCTGCTACTATTCAAAAGACAATGTAAGATTTCCACACTGTTTCAACTTGGGACAAAAATTTTTAAAAGTAGCAGTACATAAATCAAGACAAAAACATCCTAAACATTGTTTTGAAATCCCAAATAACCAACTTGACCTTTTTTTTAAGTTTCCAATAATTTAGTTCACTGCTGACCTAAACTGCTAGCTCTTTTGTCATTCAAATTGGTGACGTGCCATAGACTCTCACTTTAAAATTAAGCAGGGGCTAGGGGTGTAGTTCAGTGGTAGAGCACTTTTCCAGCATGCTTGAGGCCCTGGTTTCAGTCCCTAGCACTACAAAATAAAATAAAACCAAAGATAGCTGGTTTTTTACAAGCTCTCATTTGAATATCACTCAAATGTCCTTTCTCTTATGATCATTTTATTCCTCTTTACCTTGCTCTGGATTTGTGAAGCTCAACTGGCTGATCTTAGGGCTCTTTCCAATGACACAAACATCTTATCCTTTTTATGTTTTACTGAATCCTAGATTTTGATGTTGGCTTAGAGAGATCCAAAGGGTAAATAATGCGAATCTTATTAATAGATTATAGTGAGGAAAACAACTATCTTTGTTCCATTTTAGGACAAAAAACAAATCGATCTAAATCCTTCCAATCCATTTTATCTCCAGCCCTCACACACCCCCTTTTTCCTTTTTGTTTTTGAGACAAGGTCTTGCTATACAGTCCAAGCTGAACTTGAATTGCTATGTAGCCCAACCTGCCCCGTAATTCATCATCTTCTTGCCTCAGCCTTTGGCAACATTCCAATACAAGTCTCTTTGTTGCTGTGAACAAGGTAATGTGTGATTAGCTGCAATAATATTTTCTTGTGGCCTCTACATTAAGGATTTCTATTCAAGCAAGGCATGGTAGCTCAAGCCTGTAATCTCAGCAGTGGAGCAGCCTGAGGCAGGAGGACTATAAGTTCAAATCCAACTTGTAGAGCTTAGTGATTTAGACAAATCTTGTCTCAAAATAAAAAATAAAGGGCTAATGATGAGGTTCCATGCAAAAACCCCAGGTTCGTGCCTCCATATCACACAAAAAATCATAATTCAGAAGAAATAAAATAGGATCGGGCTGTAGATTTTGCTCAGTAGTTATAGTGTCTGCCTCACAAGCTAAATAGTCCCAAATTCAATCCCCAGTAACCTCCCTCCAAAAAAATATAGGATCAAGAACTAGAACTGCTCTACTTTGATATATAGACTTAAGTGAGTTACTCAGACCCTCAGTTGATCATCTGCTTTGGATCTCTTACATTTAGGACTCCAGGTCACACTTGTGAAACATCATCTGGATATGGGTAAGGGGGAAGTCAATGGAGCAATTTGCACCAGTTTCTTAACACTAAGCTCTGAAAATTTTTCAAATTTTTATTTTTATTCTATTATTCTGATATTTTTATAATAATGTATGCCTTTGGCCATAGTTTTCTTTTTAAATCCCTGACTCTCTCTATTCCAAAAGTAAAATTTATAAAAATACTGAGAAAGAGCTGGGCCATCTGCTCTTATGTGATGATAAGATATCTAGGTAACACTAATGGGAAACTGCAATTAACTCTATTTTTAAAAAGTTAATCACTAACCTGCCATCTCCTAAAAACATTTAAAAGGTAATCATTTTCAGAGAAGTGGAAATCATTAGTATAAATTGCTTTTGGTAGACTGACAATGGTATTCAAAATAATTACTAATGTCTTGGAGGTAGACAGCTGCATATTCAAGAATTATTTGACATTCCCAGTAACTACCAAAACAGTAATTATTGAAACACATAATACAAAGAGCCAAATATATTAAAAGTAATAACCAATTCTAACATCTGTACCTCCCCTTGAAGTTGTGAAGTCACATGTATGATGCTGCATCTGCATTTAATATATATGATAAAAATTCTATTGTCTAGGTTTGCACCTGGTTTCTGTAAATAACTATGAAAGAGATGAGCGCCAACTGATAGTGACAGACTTCTTGTACTCACGCATGATGCCTAAGGAGCTCAGACAGAACTTCCTCAGGTCTGTAGACTGTTAACATGTCAAGATTTTCAAACAGGTCCACATCTCTCACGACCAGCATCAATGGGGTTAAGCCATGTTGGTTTGAGAAATTCACATCCAGGAAATCTTCAGATGCCTTTAAAAACATAAGACTTCATTTCTGTTGTGTTTTTGTAATAGGCCTATTTATACAAATCTTCCAAGTTTCACTCCTTAGCCAACTTCTCATTTTAACTTTCATTTTGCTGCTGGGGATTAAACCAAAGGCTTTACTTATGAACACATGAACTGTCACCGAGCTACACATCAGTGTTAATCCAATAATTATTTCTCAGTAGCTACCCTAAAATGGAACCAGATACAGACAACTCTGGATCACAGTTTTAGCTCTGTAAGCCAGTTATTTAATCCCCAATAGGGATGTCAGAAACACCTTGCTTAAATGACAGATAAAATTGTACCATTGAAATAAGAGACATTCAGTTAAATGATGAATAATTTTCATTTTGGATATACACTTAAAAAATATCTGTCATTTATCTGAAGTTCAAATTCCTCAGGGTACCTGTACTTTTATTTTCAAAATCTGACTACCCCACTTTCTGAGCCTCAGAGTGCTCATCTATGCAGTTGGAATAGTGGTGTCTTCCTTGCAGGTTGCTCTGATTGTTAGAAGCACAAATGAAAAGCCTTTGGTAGTGTGTCTGACACTTAGTCAGGGTTCAATAAGCATTTGTTGAATGATTTACAATATTAAGGCAGTTTATTTAGCAGTTTTTTTGTACTTGAAGAAAGGAGGATATATGGATGTCATTAGTTGCTTTCATGAAAGTAAAATTTAATTTGAATAATTCAAAACTAAAAAGCTATAGAAAAGCCAAAATATCCAAGTTGCTCATCTTCCAGACCAAAGTAATGGACTAATTTCCATCTCTAATTCATTGTGTGCCATGTCAGTGCAGTCAGCATCCTTACCTCAGCTTCCCTGGGGACAAAACAGAGATAATGATATTACTTCAGTGGGGTGCTGTGGGAATTAATTAGTCAATTTTTTTCAGTCTCTGAGAAGAAACTGCCTCTTATATTGATGTTTATTATTAGTTAGAACCAAGATGAAAGTTTTGAGCATAGAGAATAGTCTTGCTAGTTACACATTAATTTAGTATCTGTTGATTAATCTCTGTTACAGTTTCTTAAAGCCTGATTGCTAATTTTTAGGGGTGAAGAATGTGGTTTTGAAACCAGACATTGGATTACAATTACAACTGTCAAAAGTATCATTAAAATGTATTGCCTTTCAGAAAATTATCTAACCCTCAGTTCAATAATGTATGGCAATTTTAAACTAACATTTAGTATGGTAAAAGAATATAAAGTATCTTTTAGATTTGTTTTATCTATCCTTGAACCGTACATGACTAGAATATCTTTCACTTTTTCTCTGTGTGTTTGCGTTTTTACCATAAGGGATTAGAAGAAACTGTTTCCTAGCAGCAATTGATTTTCTTTCAGCTGGAAGGTCACGCGGATCTGCCAGTATCTTTGAAGGTAAATGCCAAGAGTAGACAATGGCTAGTCAACAATAATTAGTGTCCTTGGTTATGTGTATGATTTGGCAAGGTGATTTGGGGCATGTAGAAAATCTAAATAACAGGATCAATACTTCTCTTAAATCCTTTAGTCACAGCTAAATATTATGCAAGGTATAGGCTCTCTGATTCCCTTTGCAGGATAAAGATAATAATCCAACTGGTCCAAGGGGATCTAAATAGCAATTGTACAAATGGCAGTGATGTCAAGGGAACTTCTCTGAGCGAGCTGATAGTAGTTCTCTCGAGGTTTCCTGGGAGCATATCATTTCCCCAAGGTGCTCCCTGACTTCTTCTAGTGTTCAGCAGGAGGAAAGTAGAAATAGCATGCTGGGGTATTCATTTTTATCTTATTTTCACCCCAGGACCCTGTTTTATCCTGTTTTTCCACCTCATATTTCCTTCTGATACTTTCAAGAATTGCATTTAAAAAGAACTTTTTAAAATAAATGACTCATATATAATCTTTGTTCTTCTTACCACCTGTCCATCTTCCCAAAGACCAAAGTAAGCATCACTTTAACTAACCAGTAAGTGTTGAAGTTGCTCAAGGTCACCTTGCCATGAACTTTGTAGAAGTTGCATTTGAGGAGCCTTGACTCCATTTACTGCCAAGAGTTGTCTTTGAATATCGCCATTAGCTACATGGACTGCAGTTTGATTGCTGTAATTGCAAACGGTGATGTCTGCTCCTTTTTCCAGAAGAAATCTAACAACCTGCAAAACAACAGTATCCTAACGTAATATTTTTAAGTAGCAACTATACCTTCAGGGCTGGGTAGAAAACAGATTTAAATGTGAGTCTGATTGATGACATTGGAAAGAGGATAAGAAAGGAATTAAATGGAGGGTTATGGACTGGGGTATAGTTCAGTAGCAAAGCACTTCTTAACCATGTGTGAGACCTTGGGTTCAATCCCCAGCCATACTAGGAGGAAGAAAGAGAGAGAGAGAGAGAGAAAGAGAGAGAGAGAGAGAGAAAGAAAAAAGAAAGAGAGAGAAAGAAAGGACTTTGATGCAAGTGGCTGCTATTTGTCTTTATCAATATGGAAACAAAAATCTCTGTGATCTGAATGTCTTTTGGGTATATATTTTGGACCAAAGATTTATGAGTATTTTGTGGTAAAGCCATGCAACATTAAAGTTTTATAAAATAAAGAATTCATATGTAGTCTCTGCCCTTCCTACCACTTGCCCACCTACCCAAAGGCCAAACTAAGTATCAGTTTAACCCAAATCTCCTAGACCCAAATGTTCAGATCTATATGTTCTTTATGTCACAAATATTTCTGTAAGTGTTTCTAGGGGGGAATGTAAACTACATTGAAAATGGTATATTAGCTGGGTGTGGTGGCTTACACCTATAATCCCAGCACTCAAGAGAGAGGCAGGAGGATTGCCTCGAATTTAAAGCTAGCCTGGGCTACACAGTGAGTTCAAGGCCAGCGTGAACTACAAAAATGAGACTTTGTCTCAAAAAACTAAAAATAGATAGATAGATGATAGATAGATAGATAGATAGATAGATGATAGATAAAATGGTATATTGATGATTTACTCAACAGATAAGGATTGGGTGCCCAATATGTGCCAAGAACTGTCCTTGATACTGGGTTTTCAATAGTGGCCAAGAAAAAGAACAAGCCTTTAAGGCATTTATAGTCTGCTGATGAACATAAAAATATAAAGAGGAGTCACAGCACAGTATGATAAAAGTAATGATAGAGGTATATATCCAGGTGGCTGAAGTGGGGTACACTTAAACCTACTAAGCTATTTTGCAAAATGCAGGAAGTCTTTTGAAAAGAGTAAAGTCTAAGCTGAAACATTAGTAATTAGATTAATTTATCCAGCCAAAAGGATATTGTGTAGATAAAAGACTATAGAGGAGATGGAAAGTGACATTCAAAGCTCTAGGAGTTACATATGGATAGAATTCAGGATAGAGGAAGAGAATAGAAAAATTTTAAAAAGGGAAGGCAGGAAAGGAAGTGGGGAAGGCTGGGGAGGAGATGTGGTAAAGCTAGCAACGCCTAAATCCTACAAGGCCTCACAAACTAGCATATGGAGTTAGGGCTGTGTGATCACAGCAATGGAGGGCCAATGAGAGAATGCACACAGGATAAGGTGACTTAGATAAGGTGTCTTAGAAAATCGCTCTGATAGCTGAGATTATGTGGGGAAGAGGAAACCATGGGCAGACCATGGAGTAGCACACAGAAAGATGATGAGCATGGAGTGAAGGAACCGGAAGTGACACTGTCTGTGGACGTAATCAAGAAAATTTAAGAGTCAGAATTAGAAGAATGTGACTACTGGTCAGATACTTGAACAAACAATAAGCCAAAAATCAAGGATCACTGTCAAGCTTCTGTCTGCTTTTATCTACCATCTCTACTGCTGTTGCAAATAGAACCTCATGCTTTCTTGCCTGAAACCGTCTTTCCATTCCCAAATGCCTTTGCAAGAAACTCACTGAAAAAGCTTGAATAAAAAACTCAGACAACACTAAGTATTGGAATCACTATCACTACATCTGCTAGTGATAATGATGCAGCCGTTTTGAAAAATTGCCTAGCAGTTCCTCAAATTATTAAATATAAAATTTCTTTATAATCCAGGAATTCTACACTTAGGTTGAAAGCTTATTTGCCTCAGAATCAGTATACCAATGCTTACAGCAACACTATTCATAGTAATTCTTAGTAAGCAGAAGGTGAAAACAATCTAAATTGTCATTGGTGTATGATCTGATAATTGCCATTATTGGATGATTCCATACAGTGGAATATTACTTGACCAAAAAAAATGGAATGAAGTACTGATACACGCTATAACATGGATAAACTTTGTAAACATTATGTTAAGTGAGAGAACCCCATTCACAAAAGACCGCATACTGTACCATTCCATTTTTATGTAAGTACAAAACAGGAAAAGTTATGGAGACAGAAATTAGGTTAGTAGCTGCTTAGGGATGGGGTGGGGGGTTGGAAGAAAGGATAGGGAACATATTTAAAGGATATCAAGGGTATTCTTTTGCATGGGGATGGAGTTCATGAGGTGATGAAAATGTTCTAAAATTGTGGTAATGATTGCATATTTATGTGAATATACTGAAGCCCATTGAATTATATACTTTTAAATGGATAAATTGTGTAGTTATGATTTATATCCAGTAAAGGTATTTTCTAAAATGTCTTTGGATGCCTTCATGCCTCTGCATTCTGGCCTCCCCCATGCTACTCTATCTGCCCCTGTAAGCTTTAGTGACATTTCATACCTCACATGGACTTTTGTCCAAGCAAAAACCTTTGCTCTTGTTATTTCCTCTGTCCCAAATGCTTTTCATACATCATCCATTCTTATTATTTATCTCAGCATAAATGTAACCACACATAAAAATAGCAAAAAGGAAACTCACTAGTTGTATAAGAAATGAATGAATAAATAAATATAATAGAGCCACATCAGTGAGAATTTTTTTTCTGACCACCTCATCAAAAGTGTTGTTTTATTGGCTAATTCAAGCCACTAAAAACAACTTATAATTTAGTCTGGTATCTTTCTTTGTTGTGCTTTAGTTTCATTAAAATGCAAAGTTATGGGCAAAATGTCTTACCACACAAAAATTTTATTGGTGAGAGAATAAATGGATTAAGATAAATAAATGGTGATATTATTTAATAATATAGATAACACCAGTGCAGATGTTTCTCAGAAGGATTAAGTTGGGAAAGAAAGATGAAGAAGACAGTTTGGGGCAAGCTCAATTTGAGCCTTCTGTGTTAACAAAGTTGAGATCTTCAATTAGAAGCTCAAGAATCTATATAAGCAGGAATTCAGGTGAGAGATGTGGGCTTGAGTTACCAAATTATGAGTCATCTCCTCATTATCAAGGGACTTACGTATTTAAGAGAAGAATCCATATGGGAGAATGGGTAGAAGTTGCCACAGAAGTAGGGTGGAAAAACAGAAAAGAGCACATAGAAGAAAACATGTCAAGAAAAATTAGTGTCAAGCGTTACTAAGACTTGAACATGACCAAGGAAATTGTAGATGATATTGGCAAAAACAGTTTTAATGAAGTGGTAGAGAAAGATCCTAGACTATAGTAGTTCTCAGAGGGGGAGAAGCAAAGGCAATGAAAATAAATTAGTAGATCATTCTTCGGAGAATGAATCCTTCATAGGTCACTGCAGGCCTATGAGCAGAGAAGAGGCATCATGTTATGTTTTCAGAGATATTATACGGTGAACACCCTTAGAAGACAGAAATAGTATCTCCCTTTGGAGCAATGGGAAGACACATCTACTGTCCATTGTAGAAGGTTAGGATTCCCAGGGCTTGTGGTTCCTCTCTTATAATATACCCAGTGTGTCACCTGGCCCTCCTCACACTGCCCTAGGCAAACCAGGCCATTGAAACTGAAGGAAATTCTGACTTTTCCTCTTCCTAGAAATAAAGATAGTAAACTATTATTTTCCTTTGGCTCAGGAGTCTGTCTATGAACCTGTGGCAGTCTCTCTTACTAGCTTGCAAATAAGAAAAAGTCTCAGATGTTTCATGGTTGATAGTTTTTACCAAAAATAAAAAAAGAAGTGCCGGGCGTGGTGGCTCACGCCTGTAATCCCAGCACTCGGGAGGCAGAGGCAGGAGGATTGTGATGTGAGTTGGAGGCTGAGCTTAGGGCCAGCCTGAACCACAAAGCGAGACCCTGTCTCCAAAAACCTAAAAAAAAAAAAATAATAAAAATAAAAATAAAAAAATAAAATAAAAAAAAGATGAGACGATAAGAAATACAGGACTAAGAATGCAAATTCCATGGCTAGTTAATAGGATTTAAAGAAAGTTCATGGGAAAACAGCAGCAAACATACTGACGGAATAGTAGGCTACTGTGAGTGAAAAGGACCTGGGAGATGGATGCAAGGTAAGTGTTAGAAAATAAGTTCAAAGACGGCTATTCGGTGTCCTAGTGTTCACCTTCCCAAAAGTGCTATATCCCTCACCAATCTGGCAATATCCCCGGATCCATGCCAGGATGACAAACAATATCAAGATCCACCCGGGGTAAGCAAAAGATTCTGCACCCTTTCAGGCAACAGGTACAGAGCTGTGCATCTTCACTGAAGAGTGGGAAAGAGAAAAGAGAGAAAGGAAGAAAAGTCGTGACTGATATGGACAGAAACCATGAACGCTGATCGGCTCACTTGTGAAATGTGGTGGTCTGCATAGTGCTTATTAAGCAAGAGTAGAAAGTGCTATCTTGCAGCTCAGCCCTTCCTGATGACAACTTTAAATCTGTTCAATAATGATGGTAGGTCACAGGATTTTTATGGTGGACTTTGGCTGTCCTAAGGGAATTCTGGAACTTTTGGACTCAGTTTCCCTGATACTGACTAATTCTCATGACGGCCACAGACTGGCCCAAGTTCAGGCTCTTCCTAGCTTAGATTAGTTTTACAGTATTCAGAAAGGTGACCCCCCCGGAGAATGAGAAACTGAATCAAAGAAATTCAGATACATCTTGTAATTGGACCCACTACGCTGTGAAACTTTCCAAGACCTTATGTTAAAACCAAGTGAAAATTTGAAAGCTGTTATGACACGTGACAACAGAGCAGCAAATGATCTGAGCTAAGATAGGCTTCTTTTAAAAAAGAAAGAAGCCAACTCACACATGTGTTGAATAAAGATTACAAATGCCACTGCTCCAGCCAGAAAGCAACATGGCTGTGGCTGTCAAGGTAAACAGTCCTTGACGCTGAAATAGTGTCAGTAATAATGACCTTGTCACCTAGGTGGACTGAGAAGACTGAAAGTTCATTTGATTGAGCAACAAGAAGCCTCTAAGTGTAAATCTGGAAATCAAATGGAAATATCCCTCGCTCATTGGCACAGAACCAGTCTTTTTTCTTCTCTTAGTACCTCCGGTAGGTTTCCTTCTGCTGCAGTAATGAGAGGTGTATTCCCAGTCTCTGGGTGCTGAAAGTCAAGGTGTCCAAGGAGGGAATGGACTTCGGTAATATGGTTACAGATGAGTTCGACATCACCGCTTGACACAACGTCCAGGAAATCATGAATCAGTTTATTTTTGTTCATCTTGTCAGTCCCATACAAGTACCTTCAAGAGAAAAGAAATAATTTCCTTATATGAGACCTAGTAAAACAGTAGGTGGCTCAATGTAGTCTGTCTTCATCGACACCATTTTTTCTCTTTTTAGATGTAAAAATATTATAATAGTTTTTTAAAAAAGAAAAACAATCAGGCTTGATCATGTATATTTTAAATTGTAACAACAGTAACTTTATCATTTCTTTGGAAGATCTGCCAAGGTAAAGGAGAAGAAAGGATAAACTAACACAGCGCACAGGCTTTGTCATCTCACAGAATCTTGGTTCAAGTTTTTGATAGAGTACTGACTGTGACATAACTCATCTCTGAGCTTCAATTCTTTTTTTTTTTTTTTACAATAGTTTTTATTTATTTTTTTTTTTTAGGTTTTTTGAGACAGGGTCTCGCTTTGTGGTTCAGGCTGGCCCTGAGCTCAGCCTCAAACTCACATCACAGCAATCCTCCTGCCTCTGCCTCCCGAGTGCTGGGATTACAGGCGTGAGCCACCACGCCCGGCACTGTGGTATGTGGTGCTGGTTGCTGCTGGGGTGAGTCTCCACACCCAGTATAGTATGTGGTTACCGGGGATTGAACCCGGGTCCTTGCGCTTGCAAGACAGGCGCCAGAACCACGGAGCTAACTCCCCGGCCCTGAGCTTCAATTCTTAATCTTGAAAATAGATATGATAATCCCCTCTTCAAAATGTTGGTGACGGTCTGAAATACTATGTACAAAGCATTTGTACATTCTATTAGAGAAAACTCTTGCTAGGTTTTCTTTTTTATCTTTCTTTCTTTCTTTATGTGTATGTGTGTGTGTGTCTGTGTATCCCAAGGATCAAACTTGGGACCTTGCTCTTGAGAAGTAGGTGTCAGAACCACTGAGCTAAATCCCCAATCTGATTTTCCTTTTTTTAAAGTATGGGGTCTCACTATGTAGTTCAGACTGGCCTTGAACTCACTATGTAGTCCTGGTCAGCCTCAAGCTCAAGGTAAGTCTCCTACCTCAGCCTCTCAAGAACTGGGATTGCAAGCATCACTACCATGCTTGGCAGACTTTACTCTTTTTTTTAGTGTAGTTTATTTACTACCTTATAATCATTTTCCTTTGGGGATTCCTGTCTACCCAGTGAATTCCTTAACAGCAGGCATTTCATGCCTTACTCTTTCGTGTCTTCCATAATTCTAGCCCTGAGAGCATAGCAGTCACCATTCTAGCTTTTGCAGGAAAGTTCGAAATATCCCATCTCAGGTTCCCAATAGTACAAATATCTCTTACATTTCTGATTACGCCCTCATGTGGCATGCCCTGCTACTGTAAACAGTGTGAACCCTTTGTCAGACTCTACACTCCGGCTCTTCGGACTCCGGAGTCACTGCCTGTGAACACTTGCTCCTTCGGAAGACATGGTGCACTTGAAGTGACCTGGCAAATGGTTGGAAGCAAAAGAACAAGGGCTTCAGTTCATAGCACAGATTTGTGGAGAAAAGCTAAGAAAAACAAACAAGAAAAAGCTTAAAGTTGGTCTTCAGTGTTCTAAACACGTAAATTCCGAATTCACAGGCCAGACTAAATACAGCCTTCTTTCTTTTAAAGATACATACATATAGATAGATAGATAGATGAGAGAGAGAGATACATATACATATAAATACATATATGTATGTATATATATATACGCTACATATTCTTCATGCCAGAAATAACACTATCCCTTGAATTCATTCATTCATCCCTTAGGAGGATCTATATGCCCTTTAGGAACTTCCATTGGCTTGTTATAGGGAAAATAAATTAGTTAAGCAAATTAGAAGAAAGAAAATACAAGGTTATTATTGCAAATAGCAGATCATGGACCTTGCAGGTGTCAGAGGAACAGGATGGCTATGGGCTGGAACACTCCCTGGAAGCAAGCATTAGTACGATTTGAGATTCAGAAAAAAGGGGAAAGGGCAGTTCTGACTGGAGGATGAGCCCCCACAAAGATCCATCACTATCCAGGCCAAAGGAAGAGAGAGTAGAACCACATGGAAGCGTATATACATTCCCTAGCAGATGGGGAAGACCACAGAGTGTTACTGGTGCCTGTTAGGAACATCGGTACTTTAAGAAGATTAGGGTGACAGAAAGCAGAGAGAGGGAAACAAAAATTTGAAGGCAAAAGATTTGTGACTGCTTGGTCATAAAAAGTACATGAAAGATAAATCCAAGAGGTTGGGGACTGGCAATAGGGAGGACCTAATGCAAGAAGGATGGCTGGAGTTATTTCTTTTACAGAATGGAAAAAAGATGATGGCAGCAATGAGCCCGGGCATAAACGGAGCATCTCGTCTGCTTGGTTTTGAAAGAAATGGTGGCGTTAGCTCAGCACAATTTCCTAAAGTTGCTTATGCAAATTATTTGTCTTTTTCTTATGAAGATTTCTAGGATCCTTTAAAGTAGGTCTGACTTCAAGCTAGGGACACTAATTTTTTAAAACTTTAAATTTTTAATATATATTTAGAGTAGACTTTATTCCTGGAAATAATTTTAGCTTAATACAAAACTGGGTGGAAACCCAGTGTACCTCTTGCTCGGCCTGCCCACCTCCACTGGTTGCTTCACTGTCTCCGGCTTGCACCAGGATGCTGTACTTATTAACAACTGATGAATCTGCAAGTATAGTCTTATCACACCAAATCCAGTTCATGCTGGGGTTCATGCTTGGTGCTGTATATTCTAAGAGTTTGGATGAGTGCATTATGACATGTATTCACACAAGCATTATAAAAACTATCAGAGAAAATTGCTTTACCATGCTCTAAAAACTGTCTCTTCTGTGCCTATTGCATTGTCAACTCCTCTGACCACTGGCAACAAGTGATTTTATTCCCCAGTGCTAGGGATTGAACTCAGAGCCCTGTAAGTGCTAACCATGTGCTCCACAGCCAAGCGGCCTCCTCAGCCCTTTTTGTTTTTCACTTTGAAACATGCCTCACTGACTTGCTCAGGTGAGCCTTGAACTCTCAATCCTTGGGTCTCAGCCACATGAGAGTCTGGAACTGCAGGCGTGGCCACCGCACCTGGCTACCAGCCGTATTTTTCCTTTCTCTAGGGCAGTGATGGTGACAGCTTTGAGAGCTTTCGATGACATAAACAGCCAGCCTAAGCACAGGGCCGTGGGTTCACACCGTTGTTCTAAAAGCTGCTGTTTTCTTTAGTCAGACACTCAGGGGACTCCTGTTATCACACAACTCCTGGAAGCACTGACCTAGACCCAGAGACCTAGACCCAGCCACTGCCGCTCAGCACACAATCTTCCTTGCAGTTCCTTTTCGAAATGACGTTTATCTCTACCACTTGTTATTCCTTTTGAGTTAAGGGTATTTAATTTCACAAAATGCTGCCAGGTCATTTTCTAGAACTGCTTTATCACTTCCCACTCCCACCAGCATGGCCTGTTTTCTTCCATTTCATCTAAGCAGACGTTTCGCTGATTGCAGTCACTTAATCACCCTACTAATCATTAGCATTTAACAAGCAATATACACTTGGAACTTTACTGAGGGTGAAAAGAGCAGACAATATGCTCAAAATTAGTCCACAGAAAAATTTCAGATCAGTACACATATCGGTCCGGGCATATTTCTTTGTAACTTGGACTTACCCACGTAGCCTTTTTTTTCCCCATACAGCAGATCAAACCTAAGACCTTGTACTTGCCAGGCAGGCACAGTGCCACTGAGCTACATCCCCAACCTTACATAGCTTTTTAATGAAAGATTAACAGCATTTGCAGTATCATTTCAGATTTAAAAAAAATTTTTTTGGAAACAAAGGATAATTAAAACGTGTCCTATAATAAAGTTAAATATCAAATATTCAAATAACATGAAGGCAAGAAATAGATATTTAGATTATCAGTTTATCTACGAAGTAGAAATAAAACTTCAGAGATATTTTCTCTCAGGTCATTACTTAGCAATACACGTTATAGGGTTTATGGTTTAACTCTCACATGTAATCTTTAACGCATTTTACAAGCAGTACCTACTAGCTATCATAAAAAATGGAAACTTTGATTTAACAAAACTGCAGGCCCAATGGCATCAAATCAAATCATCACCATATGGTCACTATTTGGTCAGCCTGTGTGTCACACACTTAGCAGTGCCTGGAGAGATTTACTGCATATCTAACAAAGACACAGCAGTGTCCCCACATACAAGTCACTGTTTCAGCTAACCTGGACATACTCGTGTCACTTTTCACTATTGACCCCATTGCCTCTCCTGTCTTTCAATTGTGCATTTCCATTCAAAGTCTCTTCAAATGAAACTTTCCCTTAATTCTGCTTTTTAAGCAGTAATTTTTAAATGTTTCATTCCACAGACTTTTAGTGAAGCTCTGTCTTTTTCCTCTTTGATTTTGATTGTATGTATGGTCTACATGTACAGCTGAAATTTTTACTATGTTATATATTTGCTTTTGAATCTTAGATAAAAAAGAACTAAAGTAAGAAGAATTTCACTTTAGACTGATAAAATGTGTCCAGTTCACATGTATATAATACTCAGTGGTTTTAAGATTTATACCATGTAAGGTTTACAGATACTTAGAAATTTGTGAACTTTGATAAAATTACAGGATTGTTCCTGCATATAATTCAATGAAATTGAAGGCTTTTACATATTTTTCTTATGTAGACTAGCTTAGCCTCTGGTCTAGAGGGATTTGCATAAAGTATTAGGGTTATCATAACATTTTAAAAGTCAAAGCCAGCTTTTTACAACTCTAAGGATATAAATATCTAAAAGAAGGACATGGTTTTCTCCATCCGTTTACCTGATGTTCTTCATCAGGACATCCTTTGGGGAGAAAAAAAGTTGCAACATGTCATACTACATAAACAGGTTGAAAAGTGGAGGACCCACTTACCTGTGGTGAGTTTTGCTGAGGGAATTGGTGTACAGCTGAACACCAAGCCAAACAGCAGCCATCATCTTAATTCATTGTGGCACTGATTTCTGGGCCAGCTGTCAACCCAGACTTCAACTAGAGATTCATTTAAAAGTAGCATATATCAGATGCCTTTCTTTGATTATTTTCCACTGTTGTACAGCCTAAACTTTTTTTTTTTCAATTATTAAAACTGGTTCTGCATACACAAACCCTTCAGTTAGCTGCAAGAAGACGGCTTAGTTTACAGGCTGTCACCCAGGCAACCATCCAAGGAGTGTCTAGCCTGGAGAATTGAAAGCAGAACAGTTTCGTCTAGAAGAGAAAACAACTGTTGTACACACTTCAGAGTTGCTGTTTAAGTGTTTTTAAAAGTTGTATCGCTGTGAATTTCCATGGTTGCCACTACTGTCACCATCACATTATTCACCGAGTCTTTCCCCAGAGAAGCCATAGCTTTGTTGTCTCTGTGGTACACCAGAAGGGTCCCTTTCTAAACCTGAAGGTAGGGGGCAGAGTGAGAATCTAATGCTGTTCCTGAACTGGTTGTATTCTTAGAGCCATATCTGAGAAAGTAGCAGCAGGTGGACAACCTTACATTAGGACGCCTGTCATGTCTGGACAGGTTTGCAGTATTTAAAGCACAAGCTTCAGTAAATGCCTACATTTTTTTCTGACTCATAAATGAAAATAAACATAGTGAAGGCAACTGTGAACTACGAAACAGACTCATAAGGAACTAGACCCAAGATATTCCAGAGCATATGGTCAGCTGGCATTCGTGTGCTGCTAGGCTTTGTTCTGCCATTTACTGAAGAATGCAGAAGTTTCTTTTCTAAAGACGTATGTGGCGTCATATAGTCTTGACTTCTGTATAAGCTTAATATGTCTTTAGAATATGAAATTTATTTCAGTTGTACTTTTTACTATGTGACTATATTAACCTTTGATTCTCATTGTTTGGTCGATTTTCATTTTCATCTCAGTATATTCTTTCTCTGCATCCACTCTGAGAAGGAGATGATGAGGTGAGAGAACACTAGTCTGAAAGACAGATGTGAAGCAAAACTGAAGAAGCAAAGAAGAAATTCTATAACTACAGTTGGATGTTTTAATTTCCTTCTTTCAAGGATCACTAGAACAAGCAAGCAAAGTAGACACATAGACTGTCTGAACAACACTATCAATCACTTTCCAATAGATATATATAGAATTCTAGACTCCAAAATTGTAGAATATCTTTTCTCTTCAACTAAACATGATGTATTTGTTACTCAAGATAACCTACATGGTGTACTAGACTTCAATAAATTTCAAAATGTTGGGCCAAGGATTTAGCTCAATGGTTCCAGCATTCACCTGGCAAGAGCAAGGTCCCTAGTTCAATCCCTGGTAACCACATACCACAAATGCTGGGTGTGGTGGCTCATGCCTGTATTCCAGCACTCAGGAGGTAGAGGCAGGAGGATTGCTAGCCTGGGCTACATAGTGAGTTTGGGGCCAGCCTGAACTACAAAGTGAGACCTATCTCAAAAAAAAAAATTCAAAATGTTAAAATTTTAAATTAGATATTCAGTAAATATGATATTCAGTAAAATCTCAAATTTTTGGAAATTATATGATAAACTTCAAAGAAATTCAGGGATCAAAGAAAAAACACTAGAGAAATTTAAAAATATTTTGAAGTAAATAATAACATATCAACATATATTTATATGTCCAATTTTGTGGGATACTGTAAAATCAGTGCCCAAAGAGAAACTTAGGGCCTCAATGATGATATTAGAAAATAATGTCATTAAATAATGGGTAATGCCATTAATTTTGAAGATTCTATCATTATAATTAAAGAAGTTCTAGGGAAAAATTTGAATACCTTCATTACTCATCATTCTGATTATAGTGACATATGAAATACAGTAGGCTTCTGTTTTTTCTTTTTCCCATGAATATCTGGAAGTGTGGGAGATGTATATGTATGGGACATATTTGCTTTTTATTTGCTATATGATATAGTGCAGAAAAGGCAGCTCATCTGTGATCCATTTTTTCCCCCATTTCTGGATGGAGATGAAGGCTCCAGCTGCTCCTAGCAGATGATTCAATGTTGCAAACATTTGATGATTGATCCTGCTAGTAAATGTGTTTCTAAGAGAAAAGTCCTTCTCTATGAAGTGCTTTTTGTAAACCATCTCCACCTCAGAATTATGGTGAATTGATGGATTTATGAGTGTATCTTCTTGAAAAAATGTTACTTAATTTCTGTGACTCTAAAATGGAAATCTTTCATTACAGAGAACATATATCTGAAATGGTAAAAAAAAAAAAAAGACCCTGAGAGCTGGCCTCATATCTCTCCTTGCTGGCTTGCTCCTATTGACTGTATTTCTGAAATTATTAGTACACTTTGAGGCTAGAGAAGATCAGTATGATCCTGTGTGTACACACACATGCATAATTTGTTTGGCTAGCAAACACAATTACTTTGAACTATGCCTGGTGCCTCCACCTATGGGTGGCATTAGACACCAACATTTCAAGAGAAAGAAGAATAGAAAAATTAAAATAATAAAGATGCTAAAGATAATATTTTTTGATAAAAAGGGCTTTAAAATAGCAGTTAGGATTGGTGAACTCTTGTCTCAATGTCATCTAGCTGTGTGAGTTAGGCTTGGTTTTTCCATTTATATGATGGAACAGCTATAGTAGAATAGAATTAAGAAATCCCCTCATGTTCTGAAATCTCGAATTGCAAAATGGTAAGATAAAATTATTTTCATAGAAAAACTAAGAAAGAAATGAGAAACAAGAGAGTGGTCAAGTCTTCCCTCTAGTTATCAAAATGCATGAAAACCTCATCACACTTTTATGTATGTTCCTGAGGGCTTTAATATCTTCCAAGCCCCGGGAATCTCTGATCATTCAGAATAGGTTCAATACTCTCTATTCCCATGTAATTTAATAGTTCCATTATGATTCTTAAAAGAGCAGTCCTTGTTTTGGAATTAATGTTATTTCTTTATTGGGTTCTAGTGTCTGGAGGACAAGGACTATGTTTTAATTTTCTTTGTTTCCTCTATTGTGTTTTACATACAGAAGATTTGGAAAAGATGTTTCTAAATATCTCTCTATATATCTGTATTTATATCTGTACCTGTGTCTGTATCTGAATCTGTTTATCTCCAGGAAAGCTCAAAAACAGTGAAGAATTTCATCCATGGCAACTTTTTCTCACTAAATATCAAGTTCTCAGCATAACTATGCTTTTACCAGTATTCCAAGAACATATATCTGAAATGGCTCGGTGAAGAAGAGGAGAAATAATTTCAAGAAACATTAGTGCCAAATGAGATGCTGTAAGGAGAGGCTTGTAAGGGATGACAAATAAAGAGTCCAGTGTTAGCTTAAAAGAGAACACTATGAATAAATCTGGAATTTTTGGGAACTCCAGTGTATTGACTAGAAAAGGATGAAAGGATTTTAAGGTTTTGGACAGCTTTTTACTGAGGCAGCAGTGGTTTGAATGCGAACGGCATCTGTGGCATGTTAACCATGATCTATTTGTCCCTTCTACCACATTTGTGGAAAAGAAGGTTTTTCGAGAAGACCATGAAGGAATCTATTGCTTTTAAGGAACACAATATTCCTAGGAGCACTTTGTCTCAAATATTTTCTTTTCCATTTAGGAAAATGTTGGAAAGAATAAGGGGTGAAAAAAGAGGGTGAGATAAATAGGACATTTCAGTGGACTAACAAGAAAAATAAAGGAGATCAGTGAGGTTCAAGAGTCACAGGGGCCCGGAGAAGCATGAAGACCAGGATTTCCTGTGATTCTCCACATATGTCTACTGGTTCATTAAGGTATCACGTAACTCAGGAAAGTATTGCAAGCTGAAAAGTCGTCAGCTGTACGAGTTGGAGCCACAGAGAACAGCTGTTATTGCCTTGGCTCCCAAATATGGTCGGCCAGCAGCTTCATCCAAACAGACTTTAGAAAAACACAGATTCTTGGGAAGGAGTATGGCTGGCTAAGGAGTAGCAGCAGGGGTGAGTGTCTTCGAAAAGACACTGGAACAAAGCAGCTACCCCGAGGCAGAAGTGAGTGAGAAGTAGAACAGTTGGAGCAAAATTAATATCAAGTGACATTGTGATTGGTATCAAGTTGTATAAAGTTGACTAAAATAAGGTAAAACTATCTATGCACAAATTTGCGTATAAGAGATTATGAAAGAGGTTTTACGTGTTCATACAACTTTGTACCAGTGATTATATTTTGGGGATACAGGAACTGAAGAACAATCAAGGATGCCATTTACTACGTGCTTATTGTGTGTACTTTGTGTAAGGAGAAGTCAGTCCTGTTGCTTGTATAACACTTAGACACCCTAAATTAAAACACACATGCCCAGGCTCTACCTTTGGTAATACAAGATGTTAAATATCTTCGAAGAATAGACAAAAATGGAAGACACTACAGCAACATAGTAGAAGCTTAGAAATAGAAATTCTTAGCCATGAGTAACCAGACTGAAGTGTAACTTCAAAGGAGCTGATATGCAGCTTAGTAGGCATTTGGAGATGGTCCTGCTGCGAAAGTAGTTAGTGGGACTCAGAACAGTGTGACACAAAAGAAGTTAACCCTCTGTGACTGGAATAATTCACCACCCCAAACAAGGAAGGATTAGAGATTAAAGAAGAATTTACATGTATAAAACAAGAAGTTGTACCTAAATCTATGGACACAGAAACATGCTTAGCAGAATACATAGTATCTCTAAAATTATACTGAATTCAATGATTTTTTTCAATTAATTATTCCATTTCCTACATTCTGAGTTTATGACCTAGCAAAACATTTTAAAAACAGAAATGCATAAATATGAATTATTATTCATATTAATTAATATGAGTATTAATTCATATAAATTAATATGTCAGCAAGTATTGTTCTGTCTGAATATACCAGATCACAAGTTAAAAACTTAAGGACCTCAACTAGCTATTCTTGATTTACTATTATCATCCAAAGAATTTGATCATGTTATATTTGAAACTTGCTGAAGACAGCCACTTTGTTTTTTAAATTTTTATTTCCCAGTTTCTAGAACAGTTCGGTGCACACAGTATCTGCTTTTAACAAGTGAATGATGAAATAGCTAGATGATTGACAAGTGGATGAAGACTGAATTGCTTCTGTTGAAATTTTCTAGGGGTTTCACGGCCTGGGTAACTGTTTCCTGGTTCAAGAAGCAGCAGGCTTTGTTTTTAAGTTAGTATATGTTTGCTCTGAAAACTCTGATTTTTACGAACAGCTTTAAGAAGCTGGATAATCTTACATGTTCCTTTCTGAATTCATATTATAGTTACTGTTTTCTCTCTCAGTCCTCAGACTATGAGAACACACACATACAGGGATTATTCTTCTTTGACACTTTCCACAGGCTTGACCACGGTGTCTTAACAGCAGAAACTTGATAAGTATTGCTGAATGGATGGAAAAATTGCTACCTAGTAATTTAGGTTTAGAGAATTTGTTTTCTACAGTTCGCCTTCCTCTTCCACTACACATTTTACTGCAATTGTTCTGTGGCAGCAACACAGAGATTCTCCCTGCACAGAGCTGTCTCGATGGATGAGAATGCTGTGGTCCCACTGCTGTTGCTCCTTTCGCAAACAATGTTTGCTCTATCACTAAGACCTAATTATACTGTTACATCCTTCCATCCCTTTGAGAACTAAGCTGAGGGTGATTTTTCCAGGCTTCCAATCTCTTAAATTGCCTGTGTGTCAAAATATCTCCCTATGGCCATTATTGGTAACATCTTGAAATAACTGAATTATACCAGGAGGAAACCCAAATACACTTGCAGGAAAAAATCCTTGCCTTCGGGTGTAGAGCAAAATAGCTCTTAATACTGAAGAAACAGAATCTTTTCTGCTTTTTGAACCAGAGAAAATCTAATAAAAGTGTGTCTCTCCTGGGTATTTCACATCATTAGCATCTTGGCTTCACACTTCGCGATAACAAATAACTTATTTTAAAAATTTCTCCAGGGAGAAGAGAAGAAGCCAAAAATATCTTGGAAGAAAACTTTACCTAGCAACCTAATAAGGCTGTTTGATATATTTTCTAAATTTTCACTTCATGCATCAAAGTATTGAGGTTTGGGTTCTAAGTTTCTGATTTTTGTGTAGACTGGAACTTCATGGCAAAGAAAGGAAGAAAAAAATACATTGCTTTTGTAATTTTTTATTTTTAATTGATTTTATTGGTATATGTTATATACACATCATGATCATACTCATCACTGAGAATTTGTACCAGTATATGACATGATTTAATTCTCATTTTTTACCATTCCTCAAAATACAATTTTTTATATATCAGTTGTACATCATGAAGATAGTCTTCATGATAAATTCATTATGGATGTGACTATAATAGTTTATTTCCCTATTCTATGCCAAGATATTGTGCTATTTTACCTACAAATACAGAACCTAATATCTATCACGCTCCTGTGTAGTAAGAGGTGTTACAATGAAGATATAAAGTTAGAGGAGTTTTTCCTAAAATCATACAGTCAAGAAATAGCTGAACTCCGATCTGTCTGATCTTTAAACCCATGACCTTACTGCTTTTGGTGAGAATCTTTTTTTTTTTTTCCCCCCCCACTGTACCAGGGATCAAACTTGGGACCTTGTGCTTCCAAAGTAGGCACAGTACCGCTTGAACTAAATCCCCATCTCTTTTGGTGAGAATCTTAAAAAGTAAGTGAACAAGAAACTTCTCTCCTTTCCTATGTACAAATCTCTGTATATCTGTGCTTATCTTTTTTTCCTTTTCTTCTCAAAAAGGCCAGCCTCACCACAGATGCTTCACTCCTCCAGCTCCATGTGCTCTGAAATCCTCCTCCTGCCTTCCTGCCTTCCTGCCTACTCTAGGGGGTGCTATGAATAAGGTGTTCTCTGTGGGTGCGTCTCCTGAAACCAGGCTTCAGAACACAGTACAAGTTGTGCTTCCTAGACTTGTGTGACTCCCCAGCTCTTTGATTTCCTCCTCTCCCAACTTAATAAGAACTCTCTTATCTCTTCTTCATCATCCGTCTCTCTACTGGTGTATTCCTATCTGCATAAAAACTTGTCTACTTACAGGGAAACAGACAAAAATGCAAAAAACAACCATCATCTTTGAGTCTATATTCTTCTCACCTGCTTTTGAGACAGGGTCTCGCTTTGTGGTTCAGGCTGGCCCTGAGCTCAGCTTCAAACTCACATCACAGCAGTCCTCCTGCCTCTGCCTCCCGAGTGCTGGGATTACAGGCATGAGCCACCACGCCCGACACTGTGGTGTGTGGTACTGGTTGCTGCTGGGCGTCAGTCTCCACACGCAGTATTGTATGTGGTTACCGGGGATCGAACCCGTGTCCTTGCGCTTGCAAGACAGGCGCCGGATCCACTGAGCTAACTCCCCCACCCTCACCTGCTTTTTTTTTTTTTTTTAACAGCAGTCAATACTTATCATTTTTAATCTCTCTGTGTCACTACACTGCCTTGCTTTCCTTCTGCTTTTCTAGCCATTCCTTTCCCCTCCCTTTGTTACATACTTTCCTTCTGTCCCTTCTTTAAATATAAAACTTCAGGGATTTATATTAAGCATTTTTTTCTCTTTCTATATTCTTTTTTTAAAAAAATCACCTCACTGGCTCTTGTAATTGAAAATACCATTTCAACTTTCAGATTTGTATCTTTACTCTAGGTCTTGCCTCTGAATCCTATTTCTATACCCAATTTTCTCTTTGACAATTGTCCTTGGATATGTCACAAGCCTATCAAACTTATCTGTCCAACTGGACTCTTATTTTCTTGATTTTCCTTCCTATCTTCTCCATCTCAAGAACCATCCTCATATGGTTGGTTAATCCAGAAATTTTAAAATTTTTCTTGGTTCTTATCTTTCCCTAAATTCAACCCATCAGCAAGTTCTATCTTATTTCAAAAAATATAGATCAAATTTGTTCACCTTATCTATTGGCCATCCTAGTCAAAGCCTCCAAATAATCTCATCGGATGTTTTAATAGTTTCCAGACATTTCTACTCTTTTTCCCCCTGCCTATTTATTCATCATATAGAATCCAGATTTTTGCAAAATACAAATTGGATTGCACTTCTCTCTCACAACATTTTAGTGACTTGTATTGTACTTAAAGTTCAGTCCTTGACTTGTATTGTACTTAAATAAAGTTCAGCACTTATATAGAAGGCTCCATACTGGTCCATCCCACCTCCTGAACTTCATCATAAACTTTGGGTTTTAGGTTCCAGACCCTTGTTTATTTCATTAGACAGGTCTTCCTACCTTCATCTTCTGGGGATACTATTCTCTACAGCTTTGAAGACTTTCTCAGACCAATCTGGGTGCCTCCTTCAGCTCTCCACCACAGTGGTGATTTGCAAAGTTAAGGTTAAAACAGTGACACTGACACAGGAAGCACCTCTTCTTTCTACTCACGCAGCAAATTTCCAGTTTCCTTAACGGGCTGTATTTACAACTTTATATCCCTGAGCCCAGTATAGTGACTGCTTTCTGATCAGTGTTTGACAAACGCTTGTAAATGAAGGTGCAAGTTGAGACCTTTTGGAAATGTCGCAAAATTCCTTAAATGACATACAAATTTTTTAATTATGAAAAGTTTCAAACCTAAACAAAACTTAAAGAGATAGTATAATTAACATTCACGTACCTTTTACCAATTTAACTGATTTATCTATTGAGAGCTTTTATTTCATTCCTATCCCCATCTACTTTCCTCCTTCCTTTCCTTTGAAGCAAATCTCAGACATGATTCAATTTCATCGGTTATAGTTCAGTATTATGAAGTAGAATTCTTAATTGCTAGCAAGAATCTTTTCTGCTCTTCAACTACTTAAAAAGTGATCCTGCCTCTCTTTCCGAGAAATGACGATAACTAGTATGAGGATTTTATTTCATTATCTACCCAAACTAAGTTCTACAGAGGACGGGTTTATATTGAGCACCTGGCTCAGTGTATGGTAATTAAATACACTTTTATCCACATGAATCTAGGGCCTTGTCTTGACCCGCTTCTGTTACTGTTTTGCAGTCGCTACAGGATATTTTCAAGTATTACGAAACCTGAGAGAGGGGACTGGACAGAAGACTAAAATTCCTCTCACCCCGGAATGAAGTCCCTTTTCCCGGATGGAAATGACTCTCAAACCTGGGGCGGACCTTAGGGGGCGGGGCTGCTCTCAGTCCACGCCTACTGCTAGTCTCCGCTGCGCAACCAGGCTCTTCCCGGCAGTCCTAGCGGCCGGCCCGATGCTCTTCAAGATGGCGGCCGACAGTGATGTGAGTTTTCTGCTTCCTAACTATCCTTGTCTCTAAATTCGCTCTTCCACGCCATTGCTCAATCCCTTTACCTTCTTGCCCTTCCCACAGCCCGAGTCCGAGGTATTTGAGATGACAGACTTCACCACTGCTTCAGAATGGGAAAGGTGAGTCGTGTCTTTGGTTCCCACCGCTCTGGGCCCTGATGTCCGCCCGTCGCTTCCCTAACCCAAACACAACACAGGTGACGCCTCTTCTGCGGGGAAAAGTAAAGCTGGTAGGCCCCAGGTCTTCGCTTCGCTTCTCTGATTAGCCACAGGGTTCTTCCCGGTCTCGCGTCTAAATAGACCTGCCGGCCCGCCCGCACGCAGCTGCCAAACCCAGAAGACTCCGGCTTTCAGAAAAAGTTTTGTTTTTTCTCAGGTGACTTTCCGTACACCTTTGTTTGCCGCAAAAACTTTTTCCGAGGCTATCACTACTGTTTTTATTTTCATTTTTGTTTAGCTCATTTTGTGACTTCACAGCTGCTGTTTTTCTTCTCGTGTATATTGTTTCACCCTTTTCAGGAGGAGTCCTACGTTGAGAGTATTCATGGTTTTTCCATCTGCCCCACTCGCACCATCTTCGTCCCGTCTTGTAGAGTAACCTTTATACCAAGCATACTGATGGCTTTGGAACGTTGCAATTCAAGTTGTTCCATATCAGTGGATTATGTGCCCAAGCTTCCTCTCCCTATCAAACTCAGATGAACAGCTTTCTGTGTGCAACTGTGTTATTGAAACTAGTTCATAGCCAAGTTTGTAGAGAAATGATAGCTGAGGCTGACAATTTTTTTCTGTCCAGTATCACACAGTCCTTTCAGTTTTACTGGTGTTGAGGTCAGTGTTTAGATTATTTGTAGCATTTTATAATCATTTCCATTGGGAGAAAATTTATGGCTATCATGTATTATGTGGCATAGGAAAATTTGAAGATTTTGCTGGACATAACTACATTAGCAAGACTTTATTGAGCAGGTAGGTACTGTTTATCCAGGGATATAGTAAGGAAGAAAAGCTTGGTCATATGTTTAAAAAAAGAAAACAGCAAATAAAATAGTAAGCAAATTGATACTAACTATAAAAATAGTTTAAATAGGAATGATATTGTGAACTACAGAATTTCTTGAGATTTATTTGTAGAAAAGATAGGAAATGAGCTGTCCTGAAATGTGAAGTAGTCAGTTAAAAATGAGAAGAGACAGAAAGTAGCAGTATTGGTTTTTGATGTTTATCCTCTTGTTTGTAGGACAAAACTGGTATTTGACGGTTCACTAGAAAAATGCTAAGATACTGAAATTTCTTAAACCCTGAGTTCAATGTTTGAATAAAAAATTTTTGTCAATATGTTATGTGCCATAACAATACTGGGTGTGGAGACTCACCCCAGCGGCAACCAGTACCACATACCAGTGCCGGGCGTGGTGGCTCACGCCTGTAATCCCAGCACTCGGGAGGCAGAGGCAGGAGGA
>PVIR01007450.1:41107-60967 GCA_004026965.1 Petromus typicus | reverse complement strand
CTTTGTAGTTCAGGCTGGCCCTGAGCTCAGATTCAAA
Source organism: Petromus typicus (assembly GCA_004026965.1). Taxonomy (NCBI): domain Eukaryota; kingdom Metazoa; phylum Chordata; class Mammalia; order Rodentia; family Petromuridae; genus Petromus; species Petromus typicus. The sequence continues at coordinate 60,930 of PVIR01007450.1, read as the reverse complement.
CTCCTATCACAGCAATCCTCCTGCCTCTGCCTCCTGAGTGCTGGGATTACAGCCATGAGCCACCATGCCCGTCACTGTGGTATGTGGTACTGATTGCTGCTGGGTGTGAGTCTCCACACCTAGTATTGTATGTGGTTAACCGGGGATCAAACCTGGGTCCTTGCACTTGCAAGACAGGCGCCAGAACCACTGAGCTAAATCCCCAGCCCAGAAGCTTTTTGATAGAATGGGAACCCATTTGTTGATTTCTTCTGCCAGTTCTCATGCTATGGAGGTTTTGTTCATGAAGTCTTTCCCTAACCCAATATCTTCAAGAGTTTTACCTTACCTGTTTTGTAGCAGGTTTAGTGTTTCTATTTTAATATTTAGATCTCTAATCCACTTTTATTTTAGCTTGGTACATGGTGAAAAAGATAGGTCTAGCTTCAGTCTTTGGCAGGTAAAAAGCCCAGTTTTCCAGCAGCATTTGTTAAAGAGGCTATCTTTCTTCTGCTCAGGGTTTTTAGCTCCTTTATGAAAGATGAAGTGACTCAGTGTATCTGGAGCTGTTTCTGGATCTTCTAATCTACTCCATTGATCTTCAGGACTGTTACTTTGCCAGTGCCATGCAGTGTTTTTTTTTTTATCACAGTGGCTTTATAGTATAATTTCAAATTGGGGATCATAATACACTCCACCGTATCCTTGTTGCTTAGCATTGGTTCCATTATTCTAGGTCTTTTATGGTTCCAGATGAATTATTGGATTATTTTCTCTGAGTTTGCATTTTTGATGGTTGTCATTTCGATTTGAGTCTTGGTGTAGCTTTATTTGTATTTCCATAATGGATACCTATGTTGAACTTTTTCTTACAATTATCAGAACTTTGCACACCTTTTTAGAATTCTCTGTTCAGTTCATTTGCCATTAATTAATTAGGCTGATTTTTTCCTTATGTTAAGTTTTCTGAGTTCTTTGGGTATATTAAATATTATTTCTGTACCAGAAGAGTAACTAAGAAAGCTATTCACCCAATCTCTTCATTCTATTGTCTCTTTATTCTACTGATTGATTTATTGATTGATTCTTGCTGGTGTTTTCCCGAGTGATTGGAGTCCTACTCAGGAAGCTGTTTCCTGATTCCACATCTTCAGTATTCCCCCCCCCCTGGTTTTTTTTTCCCACATAATTTCAAACTTTCTGTTCTTACATCTAGGTCTTTGATCTGTTTTATTTCAGTTTAGTACAGAGTGAGAAGAATAGATCTAATTTTAATCTTCTGGGAATGGACATCGAGTTTTCCCAGTGCTCTTTAATAAAGAGACTATCTTTTATTTTGTGTATGTTTTCAGTTCTTTTGCCAAACATCAGATAGCTGAACCCAAATGCCTATCAGCTGGAGGCTGGATAGAGACGATGTGTTTTTTTGTGTTTTAAAGAAGGGAGTATTACTCTGCCATAAACAATGATAAGTTTGAGTCATTTATGTTCAAATGGATGTACTTTAAGGATATACTCATAAATGAAATAAATAGGTCACAGATGTGTAAATACCACATCTTTTCTTTGGTATGAGAAACTGAAAATATAAATGAGTTCTAGAGTGTGTGAAAATATTTCTGAAATAGAAAGTATTCAAATGGTAAAGGAGGGTAGGGGTATATAATGTGGGGGAAAACACAATGTTTAAAAAAAGAAAACAAAGCTTATGTATATAAAGGGTGGCAGGTGAGCAGAGAAATTGGAAAAAATGAAAATTAAGTTGTGCCATATATACTAGTACAAATTTTCAATGTTGATTGAGAGCACCATGTGTCTATAAAACGTACCAATGAAATCAATTATTTAAAAAATCAGATATCTGTATTCACACAGCTCCATTTTTGCATTTTCTGTTCTGTCAGTTTACATGTCTGTTTTCTGTTTTTACGTTGATACAATGTTTTCCTCCAAGGGCTTTGTATTATAATTGCTTTTGGGTAGTGTAATGCCTTCAGCGTTATTCTTTATGCTCAGGTCTGCTTTGGAGATTTTGTGCTTTCGTGGGAATTTTAGGATTGTTTTCTTGTTCTTTGTAGAATGTTGTTGGTATTTTAGTAAGGATAACATCGAATCGGTACAGCATTTCTGAAAATGGTACTGTTTCTCTACTTCACTTGCTCATACAGTTTCTGCTTCAGTATATCACACATTCAAGGACCCACTGGCTTGATTCCTTCTACCTCTCTCTCTTTCTATGTTTGTCCTTTTATCTTTTGGTGACAAAGGAAGCCTGACAGGTATCCAGCAAAACCTTCATACAGGGTCTTTTGGCTGTGAAAGAAACTTCATTTTAATTTGAAGTCACATAAGGAATTTGAAAAGTTGAAGATTACCATGACTTTTTTGTGCCTTAAATGATGATGATGATATTTTTGGAAATCCTGTGTAAATTACAGTCTGTATCCATCTAAATGATTCAGCTAAGCTTCTGGGTGAATCTAGATTTTTTTTTTTTTTTTTTTTTTAGGTTTTTTCTTTTGAGATAGGGTCTTGCTTTGTGGTTCAGGCTGGCCCTGAGCTCAGCCTCAAACTCACATCACAGCAATCCTCCTGCCTCTGCCTCCCGAGTGCTGGGATGACAGGCATGAGTCACCATGCCTGGCACTGTGGCATGTGGCACTGGTTGCTGCTGGGGTGAGTCTCCATGCCCAGTATTGTTATGTGGTTACTGGGGATTGAACCCAGGTCCTTGTGCTTTCAAGACAGGCGCCAGAACCACTGAGCTATATCCCCAGCCCTAGATGTTTCTATAGGATGGATGATAATGTGGTGTTGAAAAGAAGTGGATGGGCTTAGGACTTGCCAATGCATTAGATAAAAATGAGGAACCTGGTGAAGCACAAATCATTAGATTATTTATCCTATCTTGCCCATCAAATCTTTTTCTCCCCTGGGCAATGATACGGTTTTATTGATTTTTTGTATTTTGTTCCACATTAGCATGACAGCATTTTTTTTTTTGCAGTATGCTAAATCCCAGCACAAACTAACTTAAGTAAAATTAGGAATTTATTAGATCTCTGAAGCACTTCGTAACTAAACAAATTTTAGCAAGAAATAAATTCATTGGAGCTTCATGTACAAATGGAAATTGAAACTTGAATGTTCTGGGCAATGTGAAATAGTCTCTTTTCTTCTTTATGCATGTCTATTTCATCCATTTATCCTTTATGTTTTTGTAGACCCACTGTGTCTACATAACAGGCAATCCAACCTGTGTCCTTGTGCTTTTGTATTTCATCTCACTTTGCATGGATACTAGATCATCTAGTCAAAACACTGAACGTTAGTGTACACACATGATTGCCTTTTCAGCATTAATGCTCCTAAATCCCCCCACATCTTGCTTTAGTGATGTCTATTAATTTTCAGCCCTTTTTCTTTCCTACATTTGATAATATTTAAATATCACGCCAGATATATCCCTGGCTTCTGGTTGAATGCAAACTTCAACTAGCTCAGACTAATTCTGCTATGTCTAAACCCTAGGCAAAGTGATCAATATGCAGATTGGTGTCAGTGTAAAAGAATGGACACCTGATAATATTTGGGGGTAATCAGCAGATTCCCTATTTCCCTGGATTGTGTGGTAGAAGGATATGTTGAAATTGTAGTATTATTTGGTTTCATGAGGAAAATATTCAGATGCTGTTGAGTGGAATTACACAATGATATGTACACTATGGATGTAAAAAACCACAAAAAGCAGACACTGGGTTGTGAACCACTTTTTTTAAGTTTCTGGACTACACTTTACACAAATCTACTCCTTTAGAATTTTCATCTGTATTAGCTTGTGTGTCCCTTTTACTACTAAGGTTTAAGTCAGATTATGTCAGTTATAACCAAGTTTGAAATAAGAGTACAGTTATAGTTATTTCAATTATTTGGGTCTTAAGGCTTAAATCCATATTAGTGAGATCCATTGGCATCAATCAAGTGTCATCCTTTTTTTTTTTTGGTTGGGTGGCAACTGGCAGGGGTATGCTCTGTGTTTTTTATCATGTCTGAAGATAAAGAAGACACTCCCAGTGAGGACTTCCAAATCTATTTCAAAAAGTGATAAGAACAGTAAGACAAGTGTGTTTAAAGTTAGGGGGATTAATGGCAACATGTCTTTTATTATAAAACAATTTTTCACACTTAAACATTCATCATATTGCTCAATCGTACATATCTATCTGTCTCAGAGAGAGAGAGAGAGAGATGAAATGATGATCCATATATATGGACAGAATGATGAGTGAATAAATGCTAATTCATAATTCACATCCTTTAATTCTTGCATACCCTAGAAACTGAGTTGGGTTTTAAAGAATATTACTTTTTGTTCTTATCAATAAATTTGAAAACTATTTCAAAAAGGAAGGAATAAAATCTTAGGTAGTCCCCTCGCTTGTCTGAAGGCAATCTACGCACAAGGGAGTGGTGGTCATCTACATTTTTTTCTGTTGACTAAAATGCCCAGGGTTTGGTAGAAAAAATTACATCACAAGCTTCTTACAAGCAAATGATGACCATAGTTTAAAATTCTTTTAAAAAGCTGTTCTTATAGCTACTACCTATAACTGAGCATGCAATATATAAGCAGTCTTGATTTATTGATTGATTTATGTTATGTCTTGAATCTATATGTTCCTCCAAAATCTCGTACAGTCATAGCTGGGCTTTTTCAAGGTGGCAGAATCTAGAGTGCGTGATGACAGGATTAAGTTTATGTGACTACTAAACTCCATGCTCATGACACCACCCTAATCCTGGTTTAATGGAACACAAAAGAGGCTGCTAAGGGTTTGTGCTTGCTTTGCTGACTTTTGCCTGCCATGGACTATTTCACCTCTGCCATCCCACCCTGTCTTGGAGCCAGCTGGCTATGAACTGAAACCTCTATGAACTGTGAGCTAAGTAAACATTTTCTCCCTTGTGAGTGTTTAGTATTGTCTCAGCAACATGAAAATGAACACAATATAGAACTGATACAGAGCCTGCCTCGAATTCCATCAATGAGGACACAAATGAAGAAAGTGGATGATTGTATGGACTTAATAAGCATTTAACAAAATCAAAGGTGAATGTTATTAACTTCAATATTAGAAATACTAATCTCAAATTAAAAAGATGCAAAAATATTTCAGGTATTTTTCAATTTAAAACCTAAGGAAAAAAATAACCAGTATTTCCCACTACAATGAGTCCATTTAAGCCTACTTTTACATATAAATTTACTCTATTTTCTTCTAAATAATAGATGGACAGCAACTTTTGAAAGCACCAATATGTCAGTGTAATTATTTAAAATGTTTTTAAAAATTATTTTCTTTGTAGATCTTAAGGCCATGTTTTAAATACAAATGGAATATTTTTAGAAATTGCACATCATTTTACTTTTTGAAAAGTCTCCTTTTTTCTTGTTCTTTTCTGTTGAAAATCCCTAGCTCCTTTTTCCCTGTCACCACTCTGGGATAAAAGATCCTAGCTGTGAACTAGCCTTTCTTGCAGAATCCGTGAAAGTTTAGCTTATGAATTTCATCGTTAGTAATGTGCTCATTTCTCCAGAGCAAATCACAACTCTTTTGTGTCACTCAGTACATGAGGGGGAAAAAAAGGTAAAAGAAAGAAAGAAGCAAAAGAATCTTCATGCAAGGATTAGGAAGTCTAATTTCACAACAGCATGAGGAATGCTAGAAAAAGACAAAAATACCTATGATGTTATATCCACTATTTGGAGAATACATTCCAAGAAATGCCCTTAAAACTAAAATACTGACAAAAATCATAAGGAGACATTCATAGCCTCTCTTATGAATATAATAGTATTTGGAAGTAAACTTGGGTTGTTCTGGCCTAGGGTACTTACTTTAAGTCTTTAGTAATATTTATGCATATGTTTGTTTAGAGAAAAAGTAATGTCATTCAATTTCTTGATGAAAATGTCCTCAGTGGTCTACTCTGGGAGCACATATAAAGTGATTTCACATGTGAATAATTGAGACAGTGAAATCCCTGTATTGCAGAGGAAGCATGAGTGCTTCAAACCACTTGGATGCCCAACAGCATAATTCAACCAAGTCCTGAGTCTGTGTTCAGCTTCTCAAACTCAGGCACATGCTTTTGTTCTTTTGCTTAGAGCTGATGTGAGTTAGCGTTACTGAATCACACCCACAGACATCTGAAAGACTGATATATTTTGCCAGAATGACAAACACAGAAACAAAAACCTTTTGAGTTCAAATGAGAAGTAAAATTGGGACAGGGTACCAGCATTACCTCCCTGATGCAGCATTTCTCTATGGGCAAGTTGCATCCAAAGCAACAAAAGCAGGTCTGGTTTTGCTGCCTCAGAGTAGAAGAATGATAATGTCCATTCATGTGAGTCTCATTGCCTGGTGGACTCTTTCCACAACAGAAAACCAGCTTGCTTCATGCAGAAGAAGGCTCCCACCTTTCCATGGATTGGATATTTAATTCGGGATTTTCTTTCACTAGTGTCCTTATTAAAAAATCTCTTTGTCATCTATTTCTCCTTTTGATTTACAATCCATTGTTACACATGTTACTGTTTTCAGTCATGTTTTATCTGCCTAGAGGTCATTTTCTGTCTTCCAGAACTTTGGGAAATATAACTGGATTAAAGTTCAGGTAGGAGATTTGTAAATTAGAATAGTGTCCTAGATAATGCTGATTTTTCTCAGTGACAGGAGCTTCCACGTCTTATTTATATTATGTTCTTTCCCTGGCTTTCTCTTGTTCAGCCATCTATAGAATTTTTAATAAACATCAAAATGCTTGCCTTTCCTATTCATGAACCCCACATATTAAATGCTGATATAATTTCTCAACTAAGAAGGAGAAAAGAGGTGCAGAGTCGTGCATAAATGCCCACTATATTCTGTATAGTGAATTTGTGAGGAATGAACGAAACCAAGTCTCAACCTCATGGAGTTCACATTCTAGTGAGAAAGCAATTACATTCATGAAAATAACAAAAAGAAATGAGTCATCCTATCCTGAAAGATAAACCAAGGTACAGGAAGGGGAAATGTTGGGGAATGTTCTACTAGATAAGATAAACACAGACATAAGTAATGGGTAGAATTATTGGAAAGGTAGGTTTTACCACAACCTCAGAAATAACTTCTGACCATAGAGCACTTAGCCTCTTACAGTCAGCTGGCTTAGGTGCAATACGATGGAGGAGAATACTCACCGAATCTAAGGTCTATCTTAAAGGAGATTCTATGATTCTAAGTAGGAGATCTTATAAGCAATCATCGTATCAGCTTGTTCAAACATTACTTTGAAAGGTTTGGCATTCAGAAATAAAGGCTGACAACTCCAACCAAAGGGAACATCTTCGCAGAATTAGTAGAAACAGAAGCAGGAGGAGGAGGAGGAGGAGGAGGAGGAGGAGGAGGAGTTGTTTATGGAGAAGGAGAGAGAAGGAAAAAGGAGGTGGGGAGGAGCACTGAGGGAGGGAACCCTCATGGGAAAAAGATACTGTGTTTCTCAGTGTTTGGACACCTTTCCCTTTACTTCCCTATACTTATTATCAAATAGACATGTTAATAATATATTGACCGTATGTATCATAATAATTAAATAAAATACAAATAAAGAATTTAAAACAATACCTGATGTATGTAATTTATGGCTGATATTACAAAAATAGCCTCAGTTCACCAACTTTCTATGGACTCCTGCACATTTTCCACTGAACCATGAACTGTTTCCATAAGGAGGAGGTACTTCTTTCTCTACCCTTTGTATCTGGCTTGGGTCTTTTGATCTGACTAGCAACAGAAATGGCAGAATACTAGCTCCAAATCTAGACTCCAAGAGGTCTTGTACTTTTGTTTTCTTTTGAGAGACTATGAGACTAAGCCCAACTATCTTGGTGGTGAAGGAGTGATTCAAAGAAGAAAGACCAGCCCTTATCTGCCAAGGTTTTGATCGGCCAACAGGCAGCCTGATTTCAGTGGACCACACGAGCACAGGCATGAGTACCCACACAGCCTGAAGTTGCCAAGTGTAACTCAGATCCACAGTGCTTCCGAACCAACCATTGGGCTCAAAGACATGCTTGTTGCTCATCCAACATTTCTTTTTAATACAATAAATATTTGAGTGTCCTGTTATACAGCAATAGTAAACTTAAACACACGTTTCTTACATGTTAGAGCCCATCACCTTCATTATTATTCTGCAATGAATACATAAGGAAAGTGGAGTTTGTGTAACACTGTGTAAGGTATATTGTACCCAGAAATTAAATGTAAGAATAAGACACATGATGAGAAATTATCACTTATTAATATATTCTGCTGGTTTATGTTAGAATCAGAAAAGACTACTTCTGCTTGTAATACACTAAAAAAAAAACTACGTGATTCTGGATTTCTGGATTAGACAAATTTTGTACATAAAATTTTTCTCCAGGTTTTGAGGGTCAAAGCATGTAGTCAAGATATATAAATATGTAGGACTTACTGTGTTTTATGGACTTTCACATATGTTATCCATTAACAAAAACAGTATGTGGTCTTTGACAATTAGTCAGATATAATTATACAACTCATATTGCCAAAATATGTCTTTGAAGAAAAAAATGAAAGGTGATTTCTGTTAAACGTATCAATATGTAAATCCAAGAGCAATTCAAATATCCTCTTGGCTTTTAATTGTACTTTCATTAAGATTTGACAAGTAATTAGAAAATGAAATTTAACAACATAAAGCCAATTCAAAATAGAAATAGGGAAAGAGAACATAAACCTGAAGAAGAGGTAGTTCATAGAAAGTCTAAAATGCAATAATGAAATACTTTGCTTTTATGATTACACTTTTCATCTTTTCTGCAGTTATCATGAATTGACATAAGAAAGCAATTTTAAAGTATGTATCTATGTTTCTATACCTCTTGGTTTTTAAATGCTTGATGAGTCAAGTTTCTGAATTGTAAGCTATAGAAATTGTCTCCTGGTTAAGTCACATGATGTATTTATTGCTTGACCATTGCCTGGCTCTGAATGAGGGAGAGGCTGGAGAATACCAGGCTTGGGGAAGATAGGAGACCAGGGAGCAGGAGAACTCTCCACACAGTGTATCACCAGACTCACTGTGCATGGGGCTCCTGAAATTTCAGCTTGGAATGAATTCCCTCGTTTTTTCATCATTGTTAAAAATTCAGCACCCCGATTATGTGGATCTAATTGACATACTCACAGCAGAACAACTTGAGGAGGAGGGTTTATCTGCTCCTTTATGCTTCTCCAAGTGGAGGAGGGGGCTCACTCTTCCCACTAAATCTCTTATAGTAAAGAGTTTTCAGAAAATGAGAAGAAGGTTCAGATCCTGGTAATCAAAAAGAGAAAGAAAGAAAGAAAGAAAGAAAGAAAGAAAGAAAGAAAGAAAGAAGAAAAAAGGCATATGTCTTTGTAAAGGTGATATTATTTATCATGGTCCATTTGTATTGATGAAAGTTTATGTAACAGCAGCAAGGAATTTTATTTTCAAAGGTGAGCACAATGATTCTGTAATCAGTCACATGTGCCTAATCTGTATCCTCACCCACAGTAATGCACATCATGTGACAGAGTTACTCACTGCCATACATTTTCTTAGAAAGAGTTAATTCTGAATGTTGGAATTTGTTTGTAACACCACTATAATTCAAATCCCAGGGGTCACTCTGACATTCAAGAGAAGACAAGTGCTTTTCACTGCGGATGAAGGAAACAAGTCTTTCTGATTGGCGGATGGAGTCTTATCAGGGATGGTAGTCAAAGGAATTAGAAGTATTTTGTTTTCCATTTGCTGAAAGGACCTAAGCCAAATAGTTCAGTATGCAATGCCAAGTGACTCTGATAAGTGTGGTCTTCCCTGCTTCCATAGGTATTTCAAATCACCTGGTTCCCTCACTCCAAATGATAGCAATAGGGCTTATTTCCACATAAGTGTATACATCATGAACATAATCTGCTCATCGGTTTTTTTTTTTTTTTTTTTTTTTTTTTGAGACAGGGTCTCACTTTGTGGTTCATGCTGGCCCTGAGCTCAGCCTCCAACTCACATCACAGCAATCCTCCTGCCTCTGCCTCTTGAGTGCTGGGATTACAGGCATGAGCCACACTATGCCCGTCACTGTGGTATGTGATACAGATTGCTGCTGGGTGTGAGTCTCCACGCCCAGTATTGTATATGGTTCACTGAGGATCAAACCCCAGTCTTTGCACTTGCAAGACAGGTGCCGGAACCACTGAGCTAAATCCCCGGCCCTCATAAACATAATCTGAGAGAAGAGGAGGCATCAGGAAATTTTCAAACAGACTAAGTCTGTGTCAGCACTTTTCACACTTTGCAGTGCTGAGGCCCAAACCTTCACCTCAGGTGTTTTGGGTTAAGATTGCATGTGAACTGTGATACAGAAACATTACTCTCATTTTTACTGTTTCTACTAACTATGGGCAAGGACAGCTCAGGCAGTCACACAGGGACAAGCAGATCTTTTCATTCAGTACTAAATGAGCATCAACAATTCCAAAATTGTGGCCGCGGAAGGAAATATGCACAAGCTACCATTAACTCCTACTCTAATGACTTCAGAAATGCAGAAACATTTTCAGTAATGGAAAGTCAGTTCAAGTATCACAATAACAAAACTGTCAATGTCAGTACGTGCTCATAATCATGAGCTGTCAGAAGCTGCAAATGTTGTCCCCTTGCTAATGACATACAAAGTTCCCTAAGCAACTGGGATTCTGGTTGCAGCTGCAAGTGCCGTTAGCTCTTCATCGTGTCCTGGGCTGGGGTAGACTCTTCATGCTGTATTGTGCTTTTGTGCTAAATATGATTTTTGTGTGTGTCAAAGAGAATATTTTGAGATTAGAACCTTGGAAGTTCTGTCATGCTAGCTCTTTCTTCATACCTCCCAGTGACTTCCCATATGCCATAAAGGCAGCCCAGCCCTGGAAGGACTCACAATATTCTGACCCAGATCTATTGCTCTTCACCCAGTTTTGTCAGATCCACAGTCTTGGACCTTCTGTTGCTCAGAACATTCTGCTCAGTTCTGCCTTAAGCGCATGCAATTGTCACCTCTGCCACCTCCCTCTCATCCTCCGAGTCTTCCCAGGGCCTGTCTTACTGAAACTGCCTTGGTCACTCTATTTCACTTTCTATTTCTTTTCTCCACCACATTTCTAGTGTTTCCTGGCTTTTTCCTCTCCAGAAACCACTGTCTTTCTACCAGGTAGATGTTATATTTTTTTTGTCTTGTTTAATGTCCCTCCTAGTAGTGTATCTACTCACTACACTAAGCTACCTTTTTGTCTTCATTGGTATATCTATATTGTCTAGAACAGTCTCTGGAACACAGTACATGCTTCATACATAGTTGCTTGACAGAATGAATACACACAAGTGAGGGTCTTTTACAAAACAAAACACTTACCCAATCTAAAAAACAACTTGCAGGGGCTGGGGATTTAGCTCAGTGGTTCCGGTGCCTGCCTTGCAAGTGCAAGGGCCTGGGTTTGATCCCAAGTAACCACATACAATAATGCCGGGCATGGAGACTATGGAGACTCACACCCACCAGCAATCAGTACCACATACCACAGTCCTGGTCATGGTGGCTCATGCCTGTAATCCCAGCACTTGGGAGGCAGAGGCAAGAGGATTGCTGTGAGTTTGAGGCTGAGCTCAGGGTTAGCCTGAACTACCAAAGTGAGACCTTATCTCAAAAAAAGAAAAAATAAATAAAACAAAACAAAACTAAACCCAACGACTTGTATAAGTGCTTAGATTATATAAATGAAGCATTGTAAAGCATGCACATATACTGCTGTGGCAGCTATAAAATGGATTTGACACTTATATCTATTAGTTTGACTTGGGGCTTACCTGTGCGAGGGTTTCAGTGTATCTCTTCAAAATCAAGATGTTGTCAATGTAATACTGAGGGAAGGGATTTTTAAGAAGATAGTAGGCCATGCAAGATGCCCCTCATGAATGGATTCCGACATTCAGGATTAACTCTTTCTAAGGCCTTTATGAAGGAAGGCCCCATAGCATTGGCATGGCTGGCTGGCCCATCCCCTGTGTTGACCTAGAGGGGTACAACACAAGGCTTTTCACATGTACCAGATGCCACTGCCTTGTTCTTGGATTCCCAGGCAGTGTGACCCAAAAATGTATCCTTTATATAATTAAACAATTTCCTGTATTGTGTCCAAGTAGCACAAACAGGAGACAAGGAGTCTTTGGAGCTGTTCTGTCTGACAGTCATGTCCGTCTTGGACTCACCCTATGTTTCCTTATTCTGTCTTGTTCACTCTTAAGATATTTGATTGTCCAGATTTGCTCTCTGTTTTTTTCCTGAGCTGTCTTTGATTTCATTATTAATCTAATTTCGCTGTACAAAAATCACTCCTGAGTAGGATTTTACCCAAAGCAATTTATCAGCCACCCTTCACACCCCAGGCTTGAGCTGTACATTCTATAAATTGGGCACTGATCTCTAAATAATCAGGAAATAATGAACATTTGAATTGACCTTGTCTCAGAAGAGCTCTGAAATGCGAGTCTATTCAACCCCAATTTCCCATTTCTATCATCTTTTTCTGCTATTCCATATCTTTACATACTTAGCTCTTCTGTAATTACTTCAACACCATTCTTCCCAGCCTGGAAGTGGCTTCTGCTGATGTGATTTTCTCTAAAATATACTCAAGTTAAAATTGTACCTAACATATGAATGTAGGTTTTCATTTTTGAAGGCTAATGCGTAAATTTGCTCTATTTCATGTTTGCAATATCAGTGTTTGACAATTTCTACACGTATTGAATACATTCTTGTTATAACCATGTGACATCTCTTACATTCAGATAACATCGAGGGCTCATCAAACAAACCAAAGTAAACTAAGATTTATTCAGCTTTTAAAGCATATTTTCACACATTATTTAAAACATAAATTTCAGCTTAGACCTTTGTCATTTATTTATCACATAAGACAGCTTTTAAAGACCTACTATCTGTATTACCCTTAATTGTCTTTTGAAGTGAATTTAAACTAAACTAGAACATTATGTTGTAACATCTGCCAATGTCTCAATTTATTAGGATTGCTCATTTCTCATCTACCAAAGTATCTTTAGAAAAGAGAGCTTGGTATTAAATTCATTTCCACCTGCATCTTAGCACCTTTCAAATGAAGAAATTTGTTACATTAGAGAATTTTCTTCACTATTTCCAATATAACAAATTAAAATCTAAGTAATAAGTTACCCAAGGGACATTTAAAATGGTATTGTCTTTAGTTCCTCATATTAACTAATTTTTTCCATCATTATTTTATTTTTAGAAGTAAGGATTAAACTAAGAGCCATTCTATCACTGAGCTACATCTCAGTCTATTTTATTTTACTTTTATTTTGATATAAAGTGTTAATAAGTTACCCAGGCTGTACTCAAACTTGTGATTTGTTTGCCTTAGCTTCCCAAATAGCCGGGATTATAGGCATGCACCACCACAACTGGCCAAAATTATTACTATTATGAAAATAATTTATCCAGAATCCAATGATAATTATGGCATTACCTGAAAGAAAACAGCTTTTTTAAAAAAATGACTGCTCTACTGCTTATTTCAAACTCTTTTTAAAAAATCTTTATTGGTACATTAAATATACACATCATGATTGCAGTCCATAATGGGGATTTGTACCAGTATAAGACACAACTTAATTCTCATTTTTTCCCATAGCCCTACCCACCCTACCACCCCCCTATATACATAAAATTTGTTTCCTTACTTTTTTGTTACAAACTCTTAGTTCTTTAGAAAATGCTACTTTATATAATATTTAGAAGGTACTACCTAAATTTAAGCTATCAAATGAATTCTAAGGTTGAGACTGAACTAAAATATGTAAGACATAAAACATCCAAAAATTAGTTTAACTACTTTTCTCTGATTATTTAAACATGCTAGTGTAGTTAGAGGTAGGCCAAACGTGGAATATCGTTAACTTATTTGGTAGGGAAAGGATATAGTAAATTATAAGCTTAGATCCTGGGTAAAACTTTAATTGATCAAACAAATATATTTTATTTTATTCTATTTTACTTGCTGCTTTGTTTTTATTTAAAATGTTTCATAATTCACTGTAATAAAAATATATCAAAATCTTTATAGAATAGTATTGGACATTGACACTGGATGAAACATTTTGAGTTTAATTAACAATTTTATATTTATTCTCTATACTGAATTTAGCAGTGATATTATTTTACTTTCTTGTAGATATTTGGTGTCTTTTTATTGGAGAATACCCAAGTTTAGACATTCTACTGTTTAAAAAAGTTTCAGGCTGTATTTGGGTGTAGGTCAGGGAAACTGGAAGAATAGTGTTTTGTTTGTATTTGTGTTAATAACAACTCCAAGTGCTTAAACATGAGAATTAAGTTGTGTCTTATACTGGTACAAATCCCCATTTTGAAGTGCAAACATGATGCATGTATGTAATGTACCAATAAAGATTTAAAAAAATAACTCCAAGTGCTTGATATTCTGTCTGTTCAATATTTTGAAGATAAAACTCTAGAAGAAGGTGGTAGAAATAAGAAAGGAAGAAGATGAAGACCCAAGAGGATCATAGGCTGTGTGTTTTAAGAAACTCGTCTGTCTCACCTAAACTGTAAAATTCCTTATTATCATATTACCAGTTACCTGGCTCCCAATGAGTGCAAAATCTGTGGTCATATCCACTTTACCCTGACACTGGCAATTTTGTCTTCTTGGTTTTTATTTTCATCAGTTATCGTAGGGGCTTATTTTTGTCTTCTTGGTTCATATTGAAAAAACTTCTTTTGTTTCACTATTTTATTAATTTCCTATTTATATTAATATGTGTTTTATGTGCCAGATTAATTCATAATTAGAGGAACATAATATTTGGTTGTAACTTGTTGATTCTTATCAAAATCCATTAATTTATTAGGTGCTGTAAAATAATCAGAATTCTAATTTCATCATTCCTTATTATTTGTTAGTGAAATATTCCCTATAGGACATGTTTGCTCATCTGTTATTTGATTAACCCATGTGGTCTAAAAGAGAGATATTTCTCACTTTTTAACGTTAAAAGTACTTTTTTTGGATAATAACATGTCATTTAAAAGGTCTGTTCTTACTGGGCATGTGGAGTCTTTATTTCTCTTTATCTGCTATTAACAATAATGCTGTATTGGATAAACTTGTCCAAACTACCTTTTGTGTTTTAGTTATTAGTTATTGCTTAGAGTTACAGAAGTTGTGTTTGCCAGTCAAAAGGAACACATCACACTCTCTCTGGCTCTTCTCAGCTTCCATTCCATATGAGATGTAAAATATTCTATTTCTGATAGGATAGTTGTAATGAAAGATGTGTGTGAGAGAAAATCCCATACAGGTGTATCCCTGCAACTCCAAGAGGCTGAGGCAGGAGAACCACAAGTTTGAGCAACTTAGTGAGTAAACAAGAACTGGGCATATGGCACAATGAGAAATCCCTAGGTTTGATCCCCTGTACCAGGCAAAAGAGGGGGGAAATTCTGAGCATTCTGATAGGGAAATGAACAAGGAAGGGATAGAAAGACTCTGAAGGAAAAAAAAAATTGAGTTATTCAAGGATGCTGCAAAGAGAAAGATTTACCTAAGGAAATCATAAACTGACCATGAATTTTCCAGGAGATAATTAAATTTAAAAACAGTTCCTCAAGGAGAAATTCAGCTGAACACAAACATTTCTCACCATAATCAATACCTAATGCTGGCTCAGGACTGCTGCCTGTCCTGAAAAGCTTTGCAGCTTCAGTCACGTATTTAAAGCACTCCTGGTGGTTGAAGAAGAAAGCTAAAGAAGTAGGTTAGTGATTTTCTAACAATCATGCCAGTGATCACTACATTGCAAAGTCATTTAAAGGTGAGAGATTTATGATTCAACAGGCTAATTTGCAAGAGTATTTTCACTTGAAATAAAAATTCTAAGATTTGTGGCTGCAGGAGTAGGTAGTGTTTACCTTCTTGTTATATGTTAGCTAGCTGACCAGAATCACACTTATGTAAGAAGCACAAGGAACCTTCCCAGGATCGTTGTTGAATCCAATAAAACCCTCTCTTTGCCTCTGACAGTTTAAATATATATCCCTTGGATCAGCTGTACAGATTATAATTAAATTAGTAAAATAAAGCTCACTTCAATGATTTCCATTACAGGTCTTTGGTGATTGAATAAAAAATAGCATGATAATTAGTGGGAAGCCTATCCCGCCTAGACTATTATAACTTTTTCATCCTTTTCTTTATATACAGATTGTGTTGCTACCACGGTGTTAATGTGAGAACAATGAGCATAATTTAAATATACATACTAATTTTACATGCAGATATAACCAGTTACAAGATCCACCACTTGAAACAATGCCCGTTTATTATTTCAAAGTTCTGTGGGTCAGAAGTCACCAGTTTGGCTATGCTCAGTGAGGGTCCAAAATCAAACACAAAGCTGCTATGTTCTTGAGGCTTTGGGGAGACCCAGGTCCCTGTATATGCGGGTTGTTTGTAGGACTCAGCTCCCCACATCACAGCACTGCAACCCCTGCCTCCTTGCTGGCCACCTGGCTGGGGCCTTTGTCAGCCTCCAGATGCCAGCTATAGTCATGGGCTCCTGATCTTTCTGCATCTTCAAACCCCAAAGAATGAGCTGAGGCCTTCTCCTACTTTGAACCTCTCTGATTTTTCTTTAAGTCCTTTCCTTTCTATTCTTTTCTCCAATTTCTTTCTGGATTCATTCTCATACTTCCATATAAAATGCCTTTAAGAATTATGTGCTGGTAAGGACGCAGGATTTTTCCAAGTTTGTTTGGATAATTTAGGGGACTTTCTTTGTCTTTTTTTTTAAAAGATAATGATTTGCTTTTTTTTTAAAAAAAAAAAAACCAACATTATTGTATACATACATTATGCTCGCATTCAGCATTGAGAATCTGTACCTGTACATGATACATCTTGATTCTCATTTTTCCCCTTTCCTCTGCTCTCCCTCCAAACCCTACACCCTATGCAAATAAGCCTTGCTTCCTTTATACTATCAAATTGTTTCTCTCCCTTCTTTACTTTTCCTTACCCACCTTTAAGTATTCTATCTGAATCTGTCCATAAAGCCCTTGAGGCAAAACACTTTGAATTGAGTGCTTGGTTGAATAACCAGGGGATGGAAATCTTAGAACTTATTTGTAGAATTCTGCCTACCTCAAATAATAAGCATGATATGTTGTAAATTTTTCTTTTCTTTCTTTTAATAGATGTCTCATCGTGTAGAACAGGGCTCTTTATCTCTCTTTAAATATGGTCAAAGTATACAAGCAATTTACTGAGTTAACCAAGATGTATTGAATACCTACTGTATGTATCACATCGACTGCTCTAGACACTGTGCTCACAAAGAACAACTACAACAAAATATTACATGGAGCAATAAGACAGATTTGAAACAAAACACCACAGAGGTAAGTAATATCAGAAATGATAAAAGGAAGTCTGACACAAAATAAAGCATGAAAGTAGTAAAGTATGGCAGAGAACTGGAGACTGATGTTTTATGAGGTAGTTTGAGAATGCCTGGTCGACAAAATGTTATGATTGGAGACCCAACCTGGTACACTGGTATATGCACACCTCTAGTCTCACCTAATTTGGAGGCTGAAGCATGGTAAGCTCCTGAGCACAGAAGTTCAAAGCCAGCCTGGTCAATACAAAACAAAACAAAACAAAACAAAACAAAACAAAAGCAAAACAAAACTCTTTGGGATTCAGGGTATACCTCATTGGTATAATGTTTCTTCAGATTATTTGAGCCCTGGGATTCAATCATAAGAACCAAATAAAACAGGAAAAGATAAACAGACCTGAAAGAATGAGAAGAGGAAGGTAGCTGTGGAAGATCAAAGGAAACATCTCTAGGAGGAGCAAAACACAGAACTACGAGTTCCTAGTTAGGAGGACACCTGGAGTACTTGAGGTAAGACCAAGCTGTAGTTAAATGAACAAAGGTATAAATGGTGAGAAGTCATGTCCCAAATACTGTGAGCAGCTGGATCACGACCCTTTAGGAAGCTCTGGGAACTGACTCTTACTCTAAATGATATGGGAAACCCATGGAGTTTTTTAATAGAAATGTAACGCAAGATGACAAAAGTTTAAAAATGACTGCATGGTCTGTTGTGTTGAATATAAATGAGAAGTGAGGGAAAAGGCAGAATTGGGGTGACCAGATAGTCACTGTGGACATTATTTGATGTTCTATTGGAATAATTATCTTGATTCCCAAATGCAGAATGTGTGGCTAGCAAACAATGCTTTACCTTTTAATCTGTGCTGGAAATTGACCACGAAATCCTTCGCTCACAGTCAAGCCCTCTTAGTTGCAGTGCAGCTGATCTGGTTTAGGGATGGAAAACCCAGCACACCCATCCGGAGTAGGCCTGCTTCAGAAGAGCCGCTCAACTCCGGAGTTCCCTGTAAATTGCAGACCACACCCTGGCCCAGCATCCCCCAACTTTACCCACTCCTTTCCTTCACGTGCTATTGAGAGCACTCTGTGTAAGCTTCCTGCAAAATCCTTCAGTCTGCAATCAATTGGAGATGCAGGAAGAAGGGATTTAGGTGGCAGAAATGAGGGTGAAGTACTGGAAAAAATTTCAGTGTTATAAATAAGATCCACTGTATTTGAAAATTTGCTATTTGTAAACCCTTTCCTTTCCTCAGTGTTTTAAATTATTTAATTGAAGTAAAAACATGGAAGAAGATAAGATATCACCTATGCCCCCAACTACTCTGCTAGAAAGTGCTTTCCCGCAAGTGTACTCCATTTCATCCTCTGCCAACTGCATAGGAGCCATACTTTGATAAAATCTGACCTCCTTTTTGGTTAGGTCCTCTAATTACATATTTCCAAAACACCAATAATCGCCAGTTAGAAAATACATTCAATTTACAAAAATGCAGTTTATAGGCTTTTCTGGTACTCATCTGTCCTATTCAATAAATGTTTGTTAAATATGTGGATGTTTGATGAATTCATGACTAAATGAATAGACGAAAGAGCCAATAAATAATACACAGTAAGGGCATCTGGGTATGCACTATGCAGAGGCATGTGGCAAGGAGGAACAGCATACTCTGAACAGAGAAAGAAATTTAGTACAGAGGACCGAGCATTGAGGATTAAAATGCAACATGCTCTGCATTTTTGGACAGCCATGTAGGGATAGGTCAAACCTGCTAATTTCTTATTAAAAGCCAAAGACATAGAAATAAACGTCTACTAATTAATGGTCAGTTGCAGCGATTTGCCAGCTTAGTAGATAGTGTCTCTTTTTTAGTAGACAAACAGAAGAGTCAAATCCAGTCCTTGGAACCAAAGACAAATTGAAATATCGAAGTCAATTATCAAACTACTCAATACAATGACTTTCAGCTGCATTTACACTAAAATTCAATTAATTTTAAAAAAAATATCTCTTTGCATCTACATAGCCTGTAAGTCAAAAGTCTTATATCTAGGGGGCCGGGGAGTTAGCTCAGTGGTTCCGGCGCCTGTCTTGCAAGCGCAAGGGCCTGGGTTCGATTCCCCGGTAACCACATAACAATACTGGGTGTGGAGACCCACACCCAGCAGCAACCAGTACCACATACCACAGTGCCGGGCGTGGTGGCTCACGCCTGTAATCCCAGCACTCGGGAGGCAGAGGCAGGAGG